>JADLZN010001727.1:17091-34631 GCA_018155175.1 Sinocyclocheilus anophthalmus | reverse complement strand
AATGCAGAGCAAAAATTCAGAGTATAGGACGCCATACTTGGCTACATATCACGTCACTTGGTTGAAGTGAGTGCACATACGATGTGAGTTTTAGAAACCTATTGGGTATGAGGCCAAAGAGCTCAATGGACCACTGCAAAAGAAACTTGAGACACATGCCACTCTATTCCACTTCCTGTTTGAGGGAAATCTAAGCCCCATCTATCCTGCTGAGCACAAGCTGTATTTCAGACATGCATGAAAATCTGCATGCACGTGCACACATGTGCACACACCACGTAAGCAGTTTTGTTCCGCGGATGAGCTTGAATCAGCCAAATGCATTTCACAGTTAATTCCATTACTTCGCCGTACAGCTCTTCAGGTCACTGAAATACAGAAAACAAGCGAGATGGCCTGCCATGTGTGTGTGGTGTGTGTGTGTGTGTGGTGTTGTGTGGGTGTGTATATCAGGATACATTTTCCCCTCTAATTGCACAGGATTAGAACAAGTTTGCCCAATTTATACAACAAGGAATGGCTGTTTAATCATTTGCCTAATTGCTGCCAACTTGCTTCCTGAATCTCTCCATGGGCTGCATGTGCTCTGTGGGTGAGTATGTGTGTGTGTGTTTGAGAAAGATGGTGAAAAGATATATGTTCATCCACCTCTGTGTTCTTCCAGGAGTATGTGTGCATTACTTTGTGCATATGTATAGGTGTTTGCTAAACCTGGTTCCCCTGATCATGCGGCTTTCTTCTCCTTCTCTTCCAGCAGCTGTAATAGACTTGTACAGTAATTTAGACAGTAGACAAATCTGTTGTGCTTTCTTAGCATAAACAGTGTCAATAGAGCCATGTGGTGCTCGGTTGTAACGAATGGACCTGCATATGAAGTCATCAGCACAGCCGTGTACGATAGCAAGCGAAACCCTCCTAGGGACCAATTGGAATAAGTTGCTATTTGCTGCACTTTGCCTTGTGTGCTAATTATACAGGTGCTAGTGAGAAATGACTCTCAAACACAAAGCATTCAGCATTCCAGATTTCCTAAGATATTTAGAATGTACATTGTGATTTACACGTCTTATTTCTGGCTTTAAAAGAACATTAAAGGATACTAAAGCTGCAGTTGGTTATGTTACGGTTACGTTTAACACTTTCCAACCCTTCCCTTGATTTATGACCAACAAGTTTCACATGGAATGAAACTGGTGAACTGCAGGGTAGGGGGGAAAATTTACATAACATTTGTGCCATTGTGTGCAGTATTTCGGCACAAAAATCTGCATCTAATAGAATAACGACTTACATATCAGTCTGTTCTTCACACAAAACTCATAAGATATTAGAGGAAATGGCATACATTGCCAAAGCCAAATAATGTTTTGCTGTACGTGTGTGTGTGTGTGTGTGTTACTAACAATGCCAGGCATGGGGAACTTACGCACACATCAAAATATATGAATGCCAAAATTTAGGACAGAGTGGCATTCATTCATTCATTCAAACAAAACATTTCCCAAAACAGATGTCTGTACTGTTAAAAATAATATTTTAAAATGGAAAACAATAATTTTAAATTGTAAGAATATTTACAGATATATTACACAATATTACATATTTCAAGAAATGCAAATAAATGCAGCCTTGGTGAGACATAAGAGACTTGTCTGTCTGAAACATAAAAAAATCTTACCGACCCCAAAATTTTGAACGGTAGTGTATATCTTTGCTACAAGTGGGCTTAAACAAAACTCTGACCTGGCAAACGGACAAATCCAGTGATTATTTAACTCTCAAAATTTCTCAATGTCCCAATCCAATACCTCGTAAACAACCCAGAACCTCAAATCTTTGTTCCCAGGTGAACAGACAGAAAAGCCTGTGTGCCCTTACTACCACTAAAATTAGAGTTTGCCAGATTAAGAAAGTCTTTGCTGGTTTTGTAAGCAATATGCATCAGACGGTCAGTGTGCCATTGGTTGCTGAGACAACACTGCAGTCATTGAGGGGAACTGACTTCATACTGTACATCCACTGCAAACCTGTTGGTTAAAAGTAATTACAGAAATAGCTCAGGAAAGTCAAGTTAGTTGTGAGAAAAATGTATATCACAAGTCTGTAAATGTCACTTGATTTGAAATTTTGTGATCTAATTAAATGTATACATGGTGAAGTGTGACTTCAGTGTCTAAATAGCCTACTTTTTAGGGCCTTTTATAGGATTTATACATATCCTACATATAATTGGTTTGGTCAGCAAATACATTTCTCCGTCCTGTCCTTCTGTTTTCTACCCCTCTCACTTCTCAAACGAAACTGCATCTTTTTGTCTGTTTGTTTGTCAGCATGTCTCCACTGACATACTTTCATGCTTCAGCTTTCATGTGATTTTATCAAACAGCACCAGCAAAAAAGGTCAAGTGGTTTAAATCTCTCTGACCACACCACACACACACACCAAACAGATTGTGTGAAAATTCAGGCTGTCTGTGTCTCTATCATGCTTTATGTGATCAGGCTGATACGTAGAAACCAGAGTCGTACCGAATAACATAAAGGTACGTAAATAATCATTTCTCATCTTCCTGCCCATCCTTTCCTCTTTCACTCAGTCTCTCTTTTGAAACATAAATCAAATTTCTCCTCTTTCCAAAACTCCAGCCTTCATGCTCAGTGACACTATTAGGATGAACATTTGGAAATGGCAGAGAACATGCAGCTCCATTCCACAATTAGCTGGTGGAAACAAAACACAGAAAAACACCAGGTCAGTGATTCCCAAAAACAGGTACATGTACCCCATAGGGTACCTGGAAAAAATTAGATTTCACCCAAAAAAAGAATAAAAATGTTTTGACCTTCAAACTATATATTAGGCGTGTCAACAGATAATTTAAAAAAAGTACATTGTATGACAGTGCAAAAAAAAAAATATATATATTATATATATATTTTTTTTTTTTTTGTCTTGTCTTGCTTGTCGTCCAGGACAACCTACCTAAACTTTCTTTTTTATCTTTAAGTCAAGAAATTTACTGATATTTATTATTCATGCTCTAAGAAGCAATCACGATACAAAATGCCAATAGGGTCAGAGAAAAAACAGTTGAATTTTTAACGGGTTTTTTTTTCCCACAGGGAGATAGTTTTTCTTGTGTGTTAAGCTTAAACTCACTTAATATTTATATAGTTGCCAGAAAAAAAGAAGGACTCTGTGCTTTGCATTTTGATTGATCTTCATAAGATGTGTGAATTTATACTGGAAAACAAGACAAAAATACTAAAGAAAATCTTTTTTTTCAAATGCAATTTTAATAATATTAATGATAAGTGTGGTTATTCTAATCATTAAGTGTGATATAAAGCAGTTTCTTCTCATAACTGTCTTGTAATATTGTCATTGTACTAAAGAAAAATATTATTATCCAGAAAATACTGTTTCTTTTTAACAAAGTATATTTTTCTACCCACTATTGAGTTTTTTAAATCCAGTTGTTTGAAAACTCTAGGTAACACTGGTAAGAGAAACGTGGTTTCTAAATCAGTTTTTGAATCTCTCCATGTACGTTGATTAATTAGTCATTTGTTTGTTTCATTTCTGAATATCTCTTTATCCTATTACAGCCCCTCTCTCTGGCTCTCATACACTCACGCTCCCTGTTCTCCCTCTGCATCCCCGCCCTTGTCACCAGCAGTTCAATTAACTGCTCAGGCATTAGCTCACAGACACTTTGGCTGGCTGTTAATTTAAATCAGCCGTCACATTATACTTGCCTCATATTCATCACCTTCTCATAACCTTGTCATTCCTCTGACAAACTTCCTTCCCCTACGTCTCTCCCTCTCTATTTTAGTCCCCATCACGGCCACTAAGACTCCTAGCCAGTAGTTAACACTGTGGCAACATTAAAGAGCTCATGAGGAATGTTTGGGAACAAAAAACGTCTTTCATGATGCTGTGACATTTATCCAGGCACGGAAGTGTGAGAGGAATATTCTCGACAGCAGCGACCCATCAGAGAAGGCATGGAGGGATGAGCTTCCTCAAACATGCATTCAAAATAACCATAACTGCTGTTTTAATCAGTTTACTTACTTACTTACTTAATAATGTGTTCTTGCATTCCTTGTAAGAAGGAGACTTTAAGAGTCTGAATGCTCCCTCAGTTAGCAAACGGACCAATCAGGGGTGCACTTCCCAAAAGCATTGTTAGCTAATTTTGGTTGTTAGTTCCATTGAACTCTATTGGTACGACGGAACTTGTGACCATTGGGAAACGCACCCCAGAGTAGATATTCAAATGATGCAACATCATTTGTTTCCATCAAAAATATGTCCTAAAAGCCAAAAAACGACAAAGAATGAAGTTTGGCTTAATTTGCATGATAAACCAACGATCAAGCCATTTAGCTTTCACTATCACTTCAGTGCATCATCAAGCCAGCTTAAGATAAATACGACAGGTGGGGAGAGACAAAAATAATAAACTATAAACAGATGGAGTAAGACTTTCAAATTTATCGAATGAAATACAAATTGGTAAAGAATTTCAAAACAAGTGAACTTGTGTTGGGTTTGTCGTTTGTGACACAGTTAACAAGATACTTCACCCAAAAAATGTTTAATTCACTCTCAAGTTGTTCCAAACCTACATGACTTTCTTTCTTCTGTGGAACATTAAGATATTTTCTGTTTTTTTGTTTAGTTTTTTTTGCCTGTTCAATGGAAGGATTGAATGCAATGTAATTGGATACAAGCATCTGCAAAATGCAAAAGTTAATCATCACCAAAATGTTTGGTTACCTTCTTTTAATAAAATATTTATGTAATATCAGATTTGGAACAACATTAAGGTGCGTAAAATGGACAACATAATTTAATTGAGTGAACTATCCTTTTAATACTTAATCATATTTTAAGATATCATGGAGAAACAGGTGCATTGTAGTTCACCCAAAAATAAAATAAAAAAATGGAACAACATGAAGGTGAGAGTAAATGAAGACATATTTTTCATTTTTGGGTGAACTACGGTAAGTAGTTCTTGTTTCCCATGTACATTTAGCTCTGGATATATTGCAGGACTAAATATTTACAGGACTTCTGCAGGAATACGATCTTAAGAGATGCATTCTAAATCTGTTAATATCTGTGCATGCACACACTTGAAAGAGAAATGTTTATATGTATGTTTTGTGTGCGAATGCATATGTGTGCACGCATGCTTGCAGGGGACAAGGACAGAAGGTTGTGTAGAGTTCAACATACAGAGCAGAGAGGGCAGAGTACGAGAGGGGCACAGGCATGTTTGTTTTGCTCTTCGGGGCACAGAAGGAAAGGATATGTAATCTCTAACACACACACACTCACACACACAGCCAGGGACATACTCACTGAAGTCTCAGTGGAACTATACCAACCTGGATGTACCAGTCCCATCCATCAGCTGCTCAAGCCTAAAACCCCAGAGGACTAGCGGGTGTGCTTCGGTATGTGTGAATGTGCATTTGTGTGCGTGCTTGTGTTTATTAGAGAGAGCGTGTAAAAGACAAAAGAAGGATGCGTTAGTTGGAGGATCCAAGTGTAAGCAATAAAGAGATTCGGCTACAAATAAATTATTTACCTGAGAAGCTAAGCAACCTTTTAACTGCAACTCAGAATACTACGCAAGCTCTTTCTTCTCCCCAGGCCATTTTCCTCGAAACCAACTAGAGTCTCATCTCCCTGAACCAGCTTTAAAGTGGGTGATTCATAAAATCTACTAACTTCCACGAAAAGTGCCCCTCGACAAATTAACACTGATTTCCCAGAGTCCCGAATGATTCAATCCTCCACAACACAGCCCGTTCAACCTCTGAACACCCTTCAGATACCCTTACATATCACAAAAAAGGCCTTATAAATGCTACTTGACCTTTTTCATTGACATGTAACACTGCTGACACCACCTATACCTGTACTTGCCCTCTCTGTTCCTTTACCAGCCCCATCATTCTTAACCCCGGTGGCCCTTGCAGCATTCTTCAGCCCCTAATCCTCCTCTCCCTTTAATGTTGTTGGCTTCACAGTTTGGATTCAATCCCAGCAGTGACAAGGTGACTGCCTCCTTATGTTTGCACTAATTAAAAGAGAAGCACTCATTTGTCCCTGACTATATGAGGTTGGTCTAGTCAGACAGCCCAGCTGTACGAGAGAGGGGAGAACTGTATGCCTGTCCTTCCAGAAGTCCTATAAACAGTCTCTCTCTCTCTCTCTCCTGCTCTGTCACACTGATGCTCTTGCAATGGCTTTATTATAGCAATTATATAGAAGGGCCTGCATGAAAACACATACAGATGGAGTAAGATGCTTGTAAACATAAAAATTTGCATAAAAGCCTAAAAAGAAAGCATAAAACAAACTTAATCTTGGTGGAGAATGCAGGCAGTTTTGAATAATGTCCACTGAAGTCTTGGGTAGTGTTGAAGGAATATCACCGATTCTTCCATAATATCACTGATACCAAGGTAAGATTTGTTTAAAAAACTAATTTATGTTTAACAATTATGCAGACACTTTTGACCAAAGCGACTTACATTGCATTCAAGGTACACATTTGATCAATTCTTGCTTTCCCTGGGAATCAAACCCATGCCCTGGGCGTGCTAGCGCCATGCTCTGCATTTTTTTATTTTTTTTTTCTTTGCTTGTGAGCTACAGGAAGAAAGGATATATATAAGAATGTATAAATGTCGATTTTTTTTTTTATTTTACAAGTAACCTACTGACCATAAATTCATTTATACAGTTTACAAGCCCCATGAAGCATTAAGATAAGCTGTCAAACATATTGAACACATTTCAGCTATCTATCCCAACAAATTTGTATTATCTTCATTCCATAATAGTCCAGGATATGTCATAGAGTCACACACATTTTACTAGGCTGTTGAAAATAAAGTCTGTAACACAAGATAAAATTTTAATGTTTTGGTTTTATGACAATCTTGTCTCATGTCGAAGATGGCAATACTAAAACTGTTTGCCTGCCCGTTATAAACATTAGACTTAAAATTATAACATAATACGAATCCAATTACTTACTGTTCCCCTCTGAAGAATCTTTGACATGTTTTAATATATCAGTAAAAAAAACAAACAAAAAAAAACTTCACCACCTATTGTCGGAAATAGTAAATGCATTCCGTCTGAACCGAAAGCGGGGATGAAAAATGAATGATCAGAATGGGTGATAATAAAATAGAGGAAGGGAAATTACCCCCATTTCACCCAGCAAATTACACCCTGTTCAATTTCCCAAATCTCATATTTTCAAGTAAAACAGAATATTTGTGAGAAAAAAATAAAATAAGATGGAATTTGATTTTATCTATCAAAAATGTATAGGATTGAGAAAAGTGGCATTAAATACATAACCAGGCAGTTGGAGTGTAAAAAAAAAAAATAATAATTTTAAATAATGTGCACATTTAAATTGTGTACAACTACACCAGGATGCGTGAATTAAGTGAATAGCATCAGTTTTGATTTCATGTTAACTTTAAAGCTTCCAAGTAGTTGAGACATACAGTATTCCCATAAATCTGCAAACCTGCTATATATAACGTTGCATTCAAAATATAATTTCTGAAATACATTTAATAAGAAAAAGAAAGGCTTCAATACTCTTCATGGTCAATAGACATTCTAAGTGCATGTAATTTCCATTCTTAAGTATCTGAGCAGCAGGTCAATGTGTGAAAGCGCTTAATAAAAATATAAGACAGCAACCAGGAACAGAGTCACACATGATAAATGAATGAACGCATTAAAATAAGACATTTTCATTATCACCTCTCGTCTCTGTGGTCCTCTCAGCCTACTTAGAAAGTACTGCGGTGGCTAGAACACAGAGCAGACACTTTCATTCATTTAAAGTAAGGTATTTATAACTAACACACACAAATCGTAGTGGAGGCTGGCTTTATGTTTTTTATGTCAACATACTTTACATTTACATTTTATTTTGGTAAGAGGAGGAAGTCTATGATGTTTAATTGTTTTTCAAGATAAACATACAAATAAATAATTAAAAACCTCTCTGTTCGATATATTGAGCAACAGAAGGGAATATTCACCTTTTATTTCTACTGACGATGCCTGCACAGTTCTTGCTCCCATGGCAACCCTGATGGTCTAGGTTTATTTCCATCTCTACCCACTTCCCCAGCCCCGTGCTCACAGACCTAAACGCACTGATTGTGAGAATAAGTTCTACATGCAGGATCACCCTACCTGCCGTCATGCCTGTGTAGTGATGCTACATTTTTTTACCCCCAGCTGCCTGACTCTTAGGGCCTCCGGTGCTTTCTCAGCCAGCCAAAAATGAGTAGAATTAAGTCATCCTCTCACTCCGTCTCAGTTGTTGCCAACCTGACCTCGTATCGTACTTCGACTGCTCTACGACTCTACATACGAAGATTCTTATCTGCCGATACGTATGGCACAGTTGGACCGGACAGCCTTGAATTCCCTAAATGATGAGTGGGCACAGTAATACCTACTGCCGATCCTCACGAATGGGCGGTCCGTCCGAGTGTGTCGCGTCACCATCCATTCTCACCCTATAAAATATCGTACTGTTAGGTGTTTCAGCCGAAGCCAACTCATCCGCGGATGGATTGACACATATAGTGACGGAGTTTCCAGGCAATGACTCGCCCAGACTATAATTAATTGGAACTTTCAGAATTTTTTTTTCCCTCGACATCATTATCACACGCCGCTGAACCCCTTGTGTTCCCCACCCCTGTATATGAGTTCATTTGTTGTTTTTGATCACCTAGAACACGCGCCAGTTTGCTGCAGATCCTTCTTTTTTTGTGTCGCACGTCCTTAGCTAATCTTTTTGTCCCATAACTAGCAGGATCTACGAGCGACCAGGAATCTACTAGTTCTTGTGGTTGCAAGGAAGTGTTCAGAAATGCCCTTCACAATTCTATGGCCGATTATGAAAGCTCTGGCCTTTAGTATTCGTGGAGCTTTATTTGTGCTCTCCCAAGGTATATTTGTCAAATTTCCATTCCATTTTTATAGTAGGACTTTTCCCCAGTTGTTTGATTTGATTGATGTTAAACTAGATTTAATAACTCTTAAATCTATTTTGGTCTTAATGGGACATTATATTGGAACATTACTTCAAATCTTGATTTGATGGTGTATTTAATTCCTGCAGCAGTCTTATCCTTTCTCTCTTGCATGTGCCTCCTCACATTTTTAAACAAGTGGTTTTTGAATGCAACTTTGAGGAAAGAATATTTGTATCTTGTATTCGTAATATTTGCAATTTCCAAAAACTAAATGAATACATTTTTTTAAATAAATAAAATATTTGTCAAAAATATATAACTAGATAAAATGTATATGTAAGGAAAATTAAACATTACGGTATGTGTGTGTATGTGTTGTGTTGTGTGTGTGTGTGTGTGTGTTAGACAGAATGGGTTACTAAAAAAATTAAATAAATAAAATAAAATAATTGTTTTTATATGATATTAAAAATAAACAAATCAACATTACATATAATGTCCCAAATCAAGTCAGAATTTGGAACTGCATTCTCTTGCTTGACAATCATAAACACATGTGACAAAAATGATTATGTCATGTCTGATCTCGCCTAGGGCACCAAATGAATCAAGACTGTCACTGTTGCCTCAAAAAAAACACCCTTGCAACACATTTTCGCCAAGTAAGCCAGAGCTGGCAGCCATATGTTGAACCAAGACTATGTTCCCCATGAGTAGGACCAAGTGAGATATGTACATATCCAGCAAAGAGCGATCTCCGTCAGAGCCGATCCTCCCTATACGCAAAATACTCAAGCTGCGTAGGGCCCCCGAAACAACAGGGGGGCCCCTTGCTCTCAAAGATGATTAAATTTTAGTTTCGTTTTTGAATTTGGACAGCGGTTATGAAAACATAAATGATCATTTCTTTTAATGCGGTGCGCTGTCACCCTTTCTACGTAAAAATCAGTAAAATCATGTAACGTGAATGTCATACAGTGTCTTACTCGAGACAAAAAAAAAAAAAACGAGTTGAAAGTGTACCGAGCCACGGAAGAGACACCGTTTCTCAAGCGGACAAAGGCGTTTCATTCATTCATAAGACCGTATTCAAACCCACTCCACCGCACCCCCTCCCGCAGACACAGTTTTGCGTAGGGCCCCCAGAAGTCTAGGATCGGCTCTGGATCTCTCAAATGAAAAGTGCACTTCAACAACACAGAGAAAGCACACAACAAAGAAGGTGACGTGGGGAGAAAATGAGGAAAGACCAAGCCAAAAAAGGTCTTTAGAGGGCAAGGGGACATAAAAGCCTACATAAAAGAGGAACGGAGAGAGAGTTTGTGACTGAGATTGAGATAAAAAAAATGATGGCTGAATGTGTAAATGAAAAGTACAGATTAAAAGAAGCACAGGCCACAGAGAGACTATAAGGAGAAGACATGGGACAATAACAGCAGATCTTGTCTTTTGTACAATCGCAGAATTGGACCACAGTGACCACACAGACATGACAAACAAAAGAAGAACTGCACCTCTATACCTCCATTCCACTGCAAAGCAACAATGAAAAGACTCAATCAAAACTTTCAGAGTATAAAAAAACAATTATAAGTGCATAAACTGCTGGACATACTACAAAATGGACTTGATAATACAGACAGGTGTTGTGGGAGGCTTGGGGGGCACTGTACTTGAGTAGGTAGATCATCCCGGGACAGGAATTCAGGCACCCTCTACTAGGAAATCATCAGAAATGACTCTTTAGAAGAGGTCAAAAAGAGGGTGCGGATAAACATTTTAGGACAACAAGATAGTCCAAGAGGAGCTGTCAAGGGGAAGAGAGGCCAAAGACATCTGATGCTTAGGTTAAAAACACGAGAATTGAAAGTATCTACCCAATGATTGCTTGTCATCTGCGTAGAAGAAAGGTTCAGGCAGTGACTGGATGCAAATGATGCTGCTTGCACCATTGATGTGAAAGGTGCCACTCAGAGCATAACTTTCCGACTAGAGGGAGCTTAAGTAATACAAAAACGGTCTCAACAACCTCAGCTGAGAGACTAGAATTTAATATCGGGTCCCCCTCAGGGGTTAGACTCATAAATTTAACTGCTCTGGCCAGGGGTACCGAACCACTCTCGGGCCGGCTAACACAGGGCTATGAGCAATAGGCCTACAATGTCTTGCCTTACACTTGCTAGAGCTCCCGGGGACAGTATTATCAGGGAAAAACATACAGACATACACAATAGCGACTGCAGAAGTCGGGCTCCTTTGCTCAAAAGAGATAGCACTTCTTGTGCCTCCCAAATGTTCACTGTAGTGTTGCTAGATATAGCTGTACACGGTCTGAATGACAATACTGGTGATCTCCAGGACTATAGCTGAGTCAGGTGAGAGATAGTTAGCCATAACTAGACAAGATAGTGGAGTGAATCTGGCTAAATTTAAGTATCTGAGAAGGTAGCAATATTTCAGTACCAACAATCTCAGACAGCTGTATGATAGATATGTACCTATGACACCCAAACATGTTGTCTAGCTTGTCTAGGTTTTTGTTGTTTTTAGTTGGAAGACAGGGAGACACACAGTATATTTAAATGGGTTTTGAGGTTCAGATGATAAAATGGCAACTGTTACGGATAATAATATCACTGTATCTGTTTGTTGACCTTATGTATAAGTGTCTCTTCCCCCTGTAACTGGTCATCGACCCCCTGTCAGCTTGCTGGTATTTTCCTTTCCTCCCATCTATCAAATTGAGCCCTACAATCCCATAATGACTGATAGCTTGTTTTCGTCATCCCCTTCACAATGGCACCCTGTTGTAGCAGCAGCCTCTGGTTTCTGCCTCCGCTGGCCTCTGAGCTAGTCACCTCTATGCTGCTTGTCTTTAAACTGCAAGGGTTGAAGGTGGAACATGTTGTTTCTTGGCAGGACCGATGGCTATTGTAGCAACTGGCAAGGCCCCTGAGCTCAGTAAGATCTACTGTGTTGCATGTACAAAATGTCTTGTCTAAATGTAGCGGAACTCCATTACCGTTTAGCTTTAATGCTCCTTCATTTTCCCTCTAACCTTTGCTGCTATCTGCACTTGAGTTTGCCGTTCTGCATTTTCTCAGATGTGTTACTGACACTCTATACCTGTAGCAGGATTTTTCTCTGTAAAGAATGGTCCTCTGGCCGGTGATGTCTTGTGTCTTCAAAATATGCACACTAAGTACTAAGAAAGAATATGATTAGTTCCAAGCAGGGACCAACATTAACTGTGCGGGTAACAACTGGATCTTAGAGGTAAATCAAGCAGAGTTGGCAAATGACTTTATTAGGAATTGCAACATGATATACTGTATAGTTTAAATATATCAAATCAAAGACGAACATATCTGTCATGAACAACCCCAGTGGAAAAATCACACACATTTATCTTGTATCAGTTTTCTTTTTCCCCAGAACTCCATGTGGTGACATTTGAGTGACACAAAATCTGAGATAGATGCGTGATCATCTTAAATATGAGAATGCGAGTGACATGAATACACACAAATACACAAACATTAAATATTCCCATTGCCATTCAGACAAATTTAATGCAAAATGCAATTTCATTGGCTGATATTTTTCTTACTTCACCCTCCATTGGTGGATGAAGCCAAAAGTTAATTTTAAAAGTTAAAGTCGTATGTTGAGACGCATTCAGAATCTGTTGTTCATCAGCTGTTGATGGGTCATCCTCAGGATACTGTTTTATTTGTCCAGGTGCTTTTTAATCACAATCTGTGATAGAAAACCTGTGAAATTATTATTTTCCATGCCAACCCTGTTATGTGGTTATGTGTTGGAGTAATTAATAACAGCCTGAGCTACCAAATATATTTTCACCACACCTTTATTTTTACACTCAGTATTCTTGTGCTTTGTTAAAAGAGCAATAATTCTTCAGTGTGATCACAGTGATAAACCGGGGAGCTCGACCAGGCCAATGTAAGTGTAACCTTATTTAAACACAGTTAAAGACTGTAAGAGACATGTACCTCTGTTTGATCCATGCTGTTTTAAATTATAAATATCTCGGCATAACAGGGTTGAACAAAAAAAAAGATACAAAGACAAATTCTGTATTTTCTCAAAAATATATTTTGTAAAAACACACACAGTGATATTGTCATTTCAATAAATGTAAAATATAGGTGAAATTTGTTTAATTTAATTTAAATGTAACCCACTAAATACCAGTGGTCACGAATGGGGTTAAATCTGTCAAAACATTAGCATCTGCAATGTTATTCTATCAGTCAGTCACTGGGGCTCAAAAGATAGTTTCCTGAGAATGACCCAGATGGGGTTCACTGTTGGACACACAGGGGTTGTGATCATTGTTGGGCTGTAGCTTGTGTTTGTGCATTCATCTGATTGTTGATGTACGCGTATAATCATGGCTTGTTCTGTTACTCAGGTGGTGCGCAAAGAGTGCCTAGTGCTGGTGAGTACAAATAGATAGAATGTGTGCAGTTTTACCAGCATCAGTAAGTATGTGTTCAGCAGCTCACACATCTGTGTTCTCTCTGTTTGAATGCAGGTGTCTCTAAACCTGGAGTTGGTAAGTCCTCAATATACAACATTAGACTCTGGAGGTGTGACTTATCTAGAATTATGTGTCCTGGGGTGCAGATACACCATTCATCCTGAGCAGAAGAGAAGTTGAATAGCCTCCTTTAACACAGTGTATCCTTCCCTGTCAAAACCCAGCCACTTCCTGTTTAACGTGACATTTGACCCATTTACTTGCAATCACGATATGAAAAAATTCACAGTCCAACGCTGTATAGTTGTATACAGTCTCTACAGAGAAAATGTTCAGGAAACAATCCACAGTAAAATTTTAATGTGTGCATTATTTAGTTGTACCACTAGGGGGCAGGGCAAAATCATTTGTGACAATTCTCTGTCCTCATAATATCTGTGATTTCAAGGAAACACACACACACACACCACACACACGACACACAAACACTCACAGACACAGACAGCACACACACACACACACACCACACACACACACACAAGACCGTGGTGCTGCGAAGTTGCTTTTCATGATAGATCAATAAAAAAAATTTATTTTATTTCATTTCGTTTATTTTTGGACAACGACTGTGAAACTTGCTAGATTGTGTACCCTTTAAATAAAGGGAACAGGTAATCATTCATTACTACAGTCTCGCAGAGTACATTGATGCCTCTGATATTATGTTCATATTCCACAGCACATCAGTGGAAGGGTAAAAAATTCATGATTGTATACACTCAGCAAACAATAGTTTGTTGTAGGCAACAGATAAATATAGTCGCTGTGACAAAACGAAATATACAATCTGCATCCCCCCTGGTAAACCCAGGAAGTGTAACCGTTCGTCATATTAAAAGGGCAATGAATCAACACTGCTCCCAAGCTAAGCCTGTTCTGTACCTTTTACATGAAACACAAACAAACAAATGTTGAGTAAATATGCTGAAACATTACCATTCCGCTTGATAGTTTTGCCATAGGCAGAGCAGGGCCAATGGGCCATGACAGTGCCCTTCTCTTTATAGTACTGCACCTCCTCAGCTCGTAGAAAAAGCTGTCTGTGGATAGCTTTGGTTCAATATGTTGGTTTATAACATTACTCAGTTAATGAAATACGTATTTTTGTGAATTTAAGTTAAGTCTGTAAAACTTAAAATGTTGCTACCGTATTTTTTACGGTGAAGTTCTGGCAACCACAGCTGCCGGTATTTTCTCGTAAATTTCACCGTTTTTTTTTTTACAGTGAAGCTTAGATAGATGTAAATGGATTGTTATAGTCTCAGTATAGTCTCATAATTTTCAAACAGTACATTGTTGTGTTTTGTTCATTCAAAACGACCATTTCCCATCCCTCACACAAAGCTTATTTCTTCACAAATATGTGAAAATGTACTGTATGGGCATCAAAGAATGCAGAAACAACTATTTACTTTCTAAATCAATAACTGAAGAATAACACATCATGATAGGTCAGCGGGAGATACATTTGCTCTGTTTACTCACATACAATAAAAGGACAGAAACCCATGATACATTAAGATTTACTCTCAGTATTTCTCAACATACTAAAGGAATTATTAAAAAACAAAGAGTGACACTTTACGCCATTTTAATCTGAGCTCAAAACTATAGCTTCATTTTCATATGTGCTTCCTTGATATAATCAACACTGGATCCTTCTACTGCAGACATTTCAATTTTTGGTTGAGACTTTGTTGCACACAATTTGTGATGACGATCGGTCAGATGACGTCATCACCGGAGCGCCAGTTTAATGCACCGTTGTTTGTTTATCTGTGCGTATGAATGGGCTATTAAATTATGTAAGCCTATTGTTTGTAAATAATATGGTGTTAGTATGCTTTCGCAAAGCCTTTGTGTACACATGTGAGGTTTGCATCTTCCTATGGATATCATCATCATGCACATTATATACAAGTCGGTGCAATTGTAGTCTTGTTTCTTTCATTGTTTTTTTGTTAGGTAAGATGATAATAATTTCATGACTTTGTTTGGTGTGTAAAAAGCATTTATGGTTCTGACATTATTTTACGGCATCACATCAGGTTGTTATTTACCTGTTCCGCTGTCCCTGGGTTCATTCTGCCAGCGCACGAAGGCAGAATGCGCTCATGGTAGCAATGATCATACCATGTTGTATTGTTTGGGTAACTCTGACTTCATTGAGTTACTTTCATTGTTGTTATGTATGTATGTATGTATGTATCTATTGATTGCTGTTGTCTACCGCGCTAGTTGCTGTCTTTTGTTATTTAAATAGTTATGGAATAGTGTGTTATTAGAGAAAGATGAACTGTCTATAAGGAGTTTATTCTGTTGAATTGGTTTGGTCCAATTTTGTTTGGCGGGAAATATTTCTATTTAAACCACCTGTTGTGTTGTAGAAGGGTTTTTTTTGCAGCGCCCAGCTATAGGGCTTGTCAGCATTGTGTAGTGCTAGGTTCGCTGCTCCAGCTATTTTCTTTGTGGTTTTGTGTAGCCCAGTGAAGGTGCTGAGTTTGAGCACCAAACTTAAGTTGTTTTGTTATTTTGTTTGTCTTTTTTCTTGTTTGTACTTTGTATTTATTCCGCACTCTCATTTAGTCTTGTGGGAAGACAATAAACCACTTTTCGCATGACATCTTGTGTGTCGTACCATGCCTATCTAGTTCCTCCCTAGACCGTCGGAACCACAGTACCTGACTTTGTTGGCCGGACGGCTAGCTACAACACATATGGTGCTTCCAGGTCTTTAAGAGGCTGGTCGACATTTTTTTCTTTGCATTAAGAAATGGACAATGCCGCCAAAGAAACATGATGTTGCAAAAGTGGTAAAGCCCAACTCAAATGTTTTGGCTCCAGACCAGTCAGGACGAGGGGATGAATGTGCAGATGATGAAGAGGAGTTATCTGAGGAGGGGACAGATCCTCTCAGGTCTATGTTACAGACTTTTCTGCAAAAACAACGTCAAAGAGATGAGGACAGAGATAAAGAGTCACAGCGTCAAGAGCACAGATGGCGTACATTGCATCATCAGTTTATACAGCTGCAGTCTGAGGTACATCAGGAGAAGCAAGAGCAACAGTCAAGGGAAGGATTGACAAAACCTACCACCTCACCATTAGCTTCAGCCCATACCACTCCTCCAGTCCCTCATCCACATCAACAGACCTGGCAGACTGCCCAGGATGATGCATCTGCATCAGCTCCAATACAGGATGGTATAGTACAACACCATAGGTCTTCAATGCCAACTTATGAAAGTCCAAGAATGCTGCCATGGACTGAAGATGAGGATCTAGAGCATTATCTAACGACATTTGAACGAATTGCTCAGGCATGCAGATGGCCCAGACAGGATTGGGCACTCTATCTTCTACCTCTTCTTACTGGCAAGGCGAGGGCAGCCTATGTGGCCATGGAGCCTGAGGAGTCCTTGGATTATAATTATGCCAAGCAAGCTATCCTTGACAAATTTGAAATTAATGCTGAAACATATCGTCAGAGATTCAGATCCTACAGTGTCCAGGAAGACGAGACTCCAAAAGAGCTTCAGGTGAGGTTGAAGGACTTGTATGAAAAATGGATGAATCCCAGGCTTCGAACCAAGGAAGAAATTGGAGAACAAATAGTTTTAGAACAGTTCCTCAAACTCCTTAATCCTGACACAAGAATGTGGGTAAAACAGAACAACCCCACTTCATCAAGACAGGCAGCAGAGTTGGCTGAAACCTTCATGGCTGCAAGACGATCAGTATACCAGCCAAGGCGTTGGAGAAACAATAACAGCAGTGCAGCGGGTAAGCCTGCGGATGGTTTTGGCTGTGGTATTAACAACTCTATCACATATAATCATGTGTCACAAACTAAACCCCTTGGCAACCCTAGTAAACAGCAGAAAATTAGACCTAGTTTGGTATGTCATGGATGTGGCCA
>JADLZN010001727.1:0-16149 GCA_018155175.1 Sinocyclocheilus anophthalmus | reverse complement strand
ATTTTTCTGTTAACTCTTCCTTTAACAGATATTTCTCCCTTTGTGTTTCAGTCACTCTAGCTTTGTTATCTGCTGTCTTTGAGCCTGATAAACAAAGAGTGAGATTTTTTACTTTCTTCAAAGAAAGAGGCCTCTTTTATCCTGTTCACGTATTCACAAGGAGTCTTGCAGCATGATGACAGCAGGCATGATGAACTTCTTTTAATGAAATGGATCGTGTCTCTGTGTTGTACACGTGACTCTCTCAGCTCTTGTTGACGATCTGTCTCTCATGGTAAGGTCCATTGTCCCCTGCCTCAGGTGGGAGATATACAACTCTTATCTATGGCTGTTTTGCACATCTATTTCAGCGCCGGGCTGAAAGAGTGCTTTTCCATTCCAGGCCTCTTTGCTTTGCTGATGTAATTTACTGTGCAGGTAATTTATTTGGCAGCAGATTGTACTTTTCAAACACAGTGAGGCTGAAGGCCGGTAATAACTCTTTCCTTATGGCTTGGCTAGTGTCATCTTCCAATGACACCTTTTTGTCAGAAGCTGCTAAGGTGCCCTCAGGTGCGAGAGGAGAACATTAAGGAGGAGACACCAGAGGTTGGCCTTGCTTCTTTCGCTGTGCTGTGATCCAGAGTAAAGCTGCAAAGACCTTCTCCACTGTGTCTGCAAAAGAATTACTGCAAGATAGAATAAAATTGGGTGTTGAATTGAGACATATTATAAAGCAAAGATAAGCGGATTGCTCCCGTCTTTATAGTAAATAAGTTGCATGTCCACTGACTGATGCACATCCAATTTTGGGTATTGATTCTTTTCAGTTTTTGTGGAATTCTGAAAAGTATGATGACCATCATAATTACTATGATCATCAGTAATATGATAACTAGCAGTATAAATTACTTTATGATTATATGATGACTGTCACTATCATAATCAGTACTATGATAACTAGCAGTATAAACAACCTTACAGTTACTAGAAGTATGATAATCAGCATAACTGGCATCATAACTACTCTAGGATAATCAGTACTATGATAATTAGCATTATAGACAACTTTATGATTACTAAAAGTATGATCATCTGCAATATGATAACTGACATTATCATAACAAGCTTTGTGATAATCAGTATGATAACTAGCAGTATACACAAATTTATGATTACCAAAAGTATGATAATCACCAATATTATAATTGACATTATCATAACTATAGTAGCACTGATAATCAACACTATGAAAAACAACTTTATGATTACTAGCACTATGCTAACCAAGATTATTATAACTAGCTCTGCATGAATCAATATATAATAACTAGCAGTTTAAACAACTTAATGATTACTAGCATTATGACAACCAGCATAAGAGAATTGTTACACTGTCTTAACTAGTACTGTGATATTCAAGACTATCATAACTAGCAGTATATACTGCATAATTGTTAGCACTATGATAACTGACACTATCATAACTAGTAATATTATAATCAATACTATCATAACTAGCAGTCTAAACAACTTTATGATTACTAGTGCAAAGATAACCAGCACTATGACAACAGACAGTATCATTATAAAAAGTATAAATGCCTTTATGATTTCTATGATAACTTACACTATCACAACTAGTACTATTATAATCAGTACTATAATAGCTAACAGTATAAATAACCTTATAATTACTAGAAGTATGATTATCAGCATAACTGAAATCATAACTACTGTTGGACAGCTGATACTCTGATAACTAGCCTTGTAAACAACTTTATGATTACTAGCACTATGATAACTAGCACTAAGATAACTGTTACACTGTTTTAACTAGTACTGTGATATTCAAGACTATCATAACTAGCAGTATATACTGCATAATTGTTAGCACTATGATAACTGACACTATCATAAGTAGTTCTATTATAATCAGTACTATGATAACTAGCAGTACAAACAACTTTATGGTTATTAGCACTATGATAACCAGCACTATGATATAAGATAACCTTAACTAGTTTTGTGATAATCCGTACTAAAACTATCAGTATAAAACATTATCATTACTAGCACTGTAACTAACATTATCATAATTGTATGATTACTAGCACTATGATTGCCAGAACTATTATAATTAACACTGTGATAATATATGCTATGATAACTAGCAGTATAAACAACCTTATGATTACTAGCACTATGATAATTCACACTGTCATAACCAGCACTCTGATATTACAGTGTGATAACCAATGTTATGATAAGCAACACAATTATTATTAGCAATGCTGGCATTGTTGCGTTTCATGAATTTAGATGGTTGAGAAGTGGCTCTCTGAAGCAGGCAGCATTTATTATTGTAATTAAGTATTGCATAACTTTTGACCAAATCTATGTTTGGATATAAGGACTATCACTTTCCAAAGAACTGTACATGACTTAACTGCTTATATGAGTTATTTTATGAGTAGTAACTATTTGTCAGAAAAGAAACCACAAGTGGGATTTCAGTCAGGGACCGATTTTACACCGGATGACTAAGTGTGGACAGTCTCTTGCTTAATAAAAAACAGTAATTAGTTTCACTCTGTGGTTTTGAGTTTTCCCTGAGCTGTGGTCTATATGTTGATGAAAGGAGCTAGCCGATATATTACAATTTGTCTATATTGCTAAGCACCATAAAATCTAATGAATATAATTATCACACAAAGATTACTTGCATCCGAACTAATAAAGCGTAACCGGCAGAAAGTGCTTACTCTGAGATTTGCATTGGCTTGGAGTCATTTAAATACAGCCTTGCTTTCATTTCCTTTCCTTGATTAGGTTGAAATAGAAGTTCTCATATTGTATATGGCACTTTTCTCATGGGTCTTGTCTTTGCTCTAACAGGACTAACAATGATGTGTGTTAAACCCATTGAAGAGGAAATTAACAAAAGCCTCTAATTCTGCACAATGAATACATAACAACCCAAGTGTAAACACAGCAAAAATGAAGATAAATAACAGTCCCTCAAGTCCTTTATTTTGCACATTTGGATACATAGAATGCATAAAATAGAGAGGGAAAAAAACATTTTGACAAAGTTTTGGATTTCTGCCTTTGTTTTATGAGTGTAAGCTATTTCTTTTAAACCCCATGAATAAATTAATAAATTAAGCTTTAAGCACATTAAATTCTCTCTCTTTTTAACAGGTGGGGAATTATGAGTCTGGTATCCTGCAGATGAGGTATCCTGTCTGGCCACGTTATGGGACCTTCCTGGAGCCTGTGTCTGATAACCGTCACTTGACAGTGGCCACACTGGAGGAAAGGCCTTTTGTGATTGTCGAAGCTGTGGATCCTGTTACTGGCACCTGCCTCAGTAACACTGTCCCCTGCAGACGGCAGTCAAACAAGACAGAAACGTAAGTAACCGTGTTTTTTGGTCTTCATAATGATTAAAGTTCAGCTAAAAAGAAAATTCTGTCATCATTTACTTTCCAAAACCTGTGGCAAGTTGTTGGTTGAGTGCGCACGTTTCATGACTGAATTCTGCAACGCTCTGAATTCTCATCATCTAAAGAATGCAGAAAATATTATAAGAGATTCATTTTGCAGCTTCAGTGATTACATTTTACATTAGGGATTTTTTGCATAACTTGCGCTAGACTACTCACAACGCAAACAAATACAGAAACACACTACATATGCATTGCCAAGCTGATAAGGATGTTTTCTTAGTTTGCTGGTGTTTTTTCTATTTGCATGCGTTTGCAGTGTGTTGAGCTCATCTCCGGTTCCACAGCGTCTTCCTATTGATGATTCTTGCAGAAACAACATATAACATAAAAAAACATAATTTATTGCCATTGATAGAATGCCCAGAACCTCTTTACCTTTTCCATCATACGCTTCCAGTGGTCATTTATCCGCCACCACATAGCACAGTAAACTCCTGACATTCTGCTGAGCACTTTATCAACGGATACTTAAGAGACCGTGGGCTCTCGTAAGGGATAGATCTTTATCATATACTAACAGAAGAGAAATGTTACTGTCTAACTGTTTTCATTGCTCTTCTGTTGGATATACTTCTGGTTGCAGATGGTCAGGTCGTTGCTTATTTGAGATGCCATATTTGTGCAATAATGAGAGATAAAGCGATATGAGACAGATGTCAAATGGAAAAGGGAAACAGCCGATAAACAGGAATTAATAAATATTTTTATTCTTTAATTCTATTCTACGCTCTATGGACATTGGACTTGTGACACACTCTACATCATGCAGAAATGCTACTAACTTTAACTGTGTTTTTTAGTATTACGTTGGAAGTCCCTGATAATTTAGTGATTAGTTATTAAATTGTAATTATACAATTCCCTTTATTTTTGGGACCAATTCTCACTATTAACTAAATGCTTATTTGCATGTTTATTATTAACATATTGGCTGTTTATTATATGCATATAAAGCACATATTTTGCATGACCATAATTCTATTCCTAATCCTATCTATATCCCTATTCCTACCCAATACTAAACTTCACAACTGCCTTACGACTATTCTTATCAAGCAAATAGGAGTTTTGATTGATGCAATGGTTTGTTAATAGCGAGAAGCAGACCTTAAAAAATAAAGTGACTGTAATTTTACTTTTAAAATGCTGTCCATGCCCTCAGAGTAAGTGAGAATTATATTCATATTATAGTATATTAGATTATATTTAGTAATACAACTATATTATGTTAACGTAAAAGAAAATTCTAATTATGTTACCGTGTAGACTTTTTTTTTTTTTTATATTTTTTTTTTTACATATTTTCTCGTAGTTTAATATTGTGCATATCAGTCGGTCCGCCATTAGTATTAAAAACTGGTTTTAGTTTATCTTTCTCTCTTTTGCCTACGGTGGTCAGTATGAAATTGTTATATTTCCAAAGCAGTTCTTTTGCCATACTGTTATAATCCATGAGATTTTTGGCTGACACAGCCCTGCTCCACCAGAATCTGATCTGATCATCATCCAGACTGTTCTGGAACGACTTGAAACAGAACAAACTGAGCCACACTCAATCCAGAAACTCTGCAACGTCTCCAAACGCTTCAGAAACCTACCTCAAAGCTCCGAAAAAACTCTGCCAAGTGTAACCTAGAAAGCTTCTTTAAACGCAAAGGTTGATTTATTTAGTAATGAAGTTAATTGATGTACAATGACATTATTTTTGAAAGCACCCTCACTTTACCGCATGTTTACACAAGTGCCTAAAACTTTTCACAGTTCTGTAGATTACAGGTAGGTTTCTTCAAGTGCCTTGCAGAGTTCGTCTGGAATTAGTCTGTCTTAGTGTTTTTCTGAATTATTTTTTATTAATTGGCAGCTCTTGTTGTAAAGCTTTAGGATCAGTTGTCTGTTTTTGGTCCTTCACAACCTGAGAACTGCTAGCGTTCAGCTCTGGTGAAGATAACTGGATACTCACAGGACAGTGTCTCACCTCATGAGAACTGAGTGGTAATTAGCAGAGCTTATTAAAGCTGCGCTGGACTCAGCGGAGGGTCTCAAACTCCTCACACTCTGCCTCCTCTCTCCAAACACACACTCTGTTGTGGTAGGCCCATTAACATGTTATTTAAGAGTCATTCCCTCAGGATGTTCTACTCATTACTTTCAGGCCAAATCTGAAGGTCTCCCAGAAACAGCTGAATTAAAAAAGAAACAAAGCAAGTTAGCATGGATGGGAAATAGACCTACAAGATAATTTAACAGTTGCCGCAAAAGAATTTGGACACTTACAGCATACTTAGATTGTCAGAATGTCCTTGCATTGCAGTCCAAATCTGTCCAGATATGTTTTGAGGGGCTGGGCTGCCTGTGTTGTACTGCATGTCTGTTGATGCTGTGACTGATGTCAAACAAATAGTTGTGTGGTTTATGGTGATGATAGCGTGTGCTATTGTGTGGGTGGGTGTTTAGTGTGACTCATTGCCTCTAATCCCCTTTATGCCACACACCATTAGTCAAGAGGTTACAGGGAAGGTTAGAGAGCGTAGAGTGTCATTAGAGCGCTCTTTCTTCCTCTCTCCTTTTCTTTCTCTCATTTTTGTCCATCTTTATTAGTACTGCTTTCTAAGGCATGCATTTGAACAACATTTTATCTTAAAGGGTTAGTTCACTCAAAAATGAAAATTAGCTCATGATTTACTCACCCTCAAAGCATCCTAGGTGTATATGACTTTCTTCTTTCAGACGAATCCTGTCGGAGTTATATTCAAAATTGTCTTTGATTTTCCAAGCTGTTTAATGGCAGTCAGCGGGTGTTGCAGTGCATCAGTCCAAAAGAAGTGAAATAAAGCGCATCCATCCATAAAAAAAGTTCCTCAAACGGCTGCGTGGGGGTAAACAAAGGCCTCCTGTAACAAATCGATGCATTTTTGTAAGAAAAATAACCATATTTAAAACGTAATAATCAATTTAAACTAGCTTGCGCTCAATGTTGTAAACACGGAAGCAGCTCGGGCATGACGGTACGAACGTCGGCTGTTATGAATGCGCCGCTCAAGTGACAAGCGCGGAAGCGCAGGAAATAAGTGAATTAGGAGAGATCCAAACCCAACAACGTAAACGTCACGATTAGAGTACAAAATGGATTTGTAAAGAAGAATGCTTCCGTGTACAACTGTTGGCACAAGCTAGATTAAAGTGATTATTACGTTTTGAATAATGATATTTTTCTTACAAAAACGCATCGATTCATACAGAGCCTTTTTTCACCCCGTCCGGGTGAGGCTCTTTTTATTATGGATGAAATGCGCTTATTTCACTTCTTTGGACTTATGCATGCAAACCCGTCAACAACTGGTGAATGAGGATGCTGATTCGGAGCATTTTTTGTTGTGTCATGGTTTTCAGATTAACGAGAGGAATGTAAACCAAGTTATGCAATATGAAAGACAGGAAAATTGATTAATCTCCTATGACATATTGCAGTTTTACATATCACGCTACAAAGCTGCAACAACAGGTCACTGTCAATGTCATAACTCTCTTTTCCATGTTCTTGATTCAAATTTTTTACATGACTTTTTAAAAATGCCGTGTAGCCGGTGTTTCAAATGTGTTTGGCCAATCAGCGTACACTTAGGTCACTGGTATAGTTCTGTTTTAGACCCTACTCTGAAGTTGGAATGCAATTATGAGTGAGAACAGAACTTATATACTCCAGGTGTGGAGTGATGATTGGCTAGATCTATGAGTAATTAATGCAATTATGAGTGAGAACAGAACTTATATACTCCAGGTGTGGAGTGATGATTGGCTAGATCTATGAGTAATTAATGCAATTATGAATGAGAACATAACTTATATACTCCAGGTGTGGAGTGATGATTGGCTAGATCTATGAGTAATTAATGACATGACAGAGTCTTCCCAGTAGATCTTGCGTTAGAGCTCTCATTTCCTGCAGTGCGAACATGCCAAAAACTTCCACCAATAGTTCTAAGAGCTATGAAAAGGTTCCTCCGGTGCGAAAGCCCCTTTGAGCTTGGACTCTTTTGACTTGGGCCAGAATGTAACATCCCATTAGCTGCCTAACATCCCCTCACAACACCCCAGTAACCACCCAGAAGACTGTTGCAACCGCCTGCCAACACCCAAGGAACCATCCAGAACCAGCTAGAAACCACCTAGAAAACCCTAACAACAACCTAGCAACCATCCAGAACTTTCAGATCGAGTGTAATTTAATATGGCAGCAAGACATCTGTTCCTCTTGCATAAGATCTGCAATTAAATTTGGACAATGTCCAGTAATGGTCTATAAAACTGTGTTTGTTATTGGATTTGGTGTAGTCCTAGTTGGACAAGTAATGACAGCTGGAAGGTAGATCTCCCACAGGTGTTGATTTAGCCAAAAATCCTGCTTACATTAAAGAAATGGAGCAAACTTTTAATGTTTAGGCTCAAAGACATACGTCAGGCAAAATTAGCTTTAGAGGAAATGCGTTTGACATGGTCCCCTGTGGCATACTTTGCCTTTATGAGGTACAGTCTTGTAGTAAGTGCATTTACCTGCGCAGTCTTCAACCTTCTGCACCAAGTTGACACCTAATTTGGAAAAAAACCTACAAAAGCCAAAGTCTGAAAACAAAAGTATGAAAACTGACACTAAAGTGTTTACATGACATTTTAAAAAGGACAAATTGTCGCTTTAGTTTCACTTAAATCAAACTTTGTTTTACCCAGGCAATAATGATGGTTAACTGAAACACATGTCAGATGTCTGTTCTCACTTCATCCAAAGCGAAAGCTTCACCTTTTGTTGACAGTGAATTATGTAACCAAAATTTCATAATTTCATAAAAGGAAATTAAAGATCTGGAAGTTCAGATAAAACAGCACAGTTGGATGCCATAGCGGTGGGTGGAAGAACAAAAACTGTTGCTGGGTTTGAAAGAGGAATAGAAAGAGAGAAAGATGTTGACAAATTAAAAAATTATCCTTCTTTTTAACTAAATTAAGAGGTTAATGGTCCTCCGGGGTTTATAAAAGTTTACCTTGATAGACTACTTAATTGTTAAATGATTCTGTACTGACTGTTTAAAGAGCTTTCACACATGAGTCAAGGTAACAGCCTTCAGTGTGGGAAGTGACAACCAAATGAGGCACATTTGGATGAGATACATGAAAATTAGATCTTGTATATGACAGACTGATTTTATGGTTGATTTAAAAGACTGTGTGGCATAGTGACATGTCATGGACACACTAAGTGTTCAGATATTTTGAAAATACACAAAAATGCTTCTGGCTTATACATACAGTATTTCTATTTTATGGCCACAGCATTGCTCACTCTCCACACCTCAGGGGGTTAATACCTTCTGTGCTTCCATGTAACAGAAAAACACCAGATACAGGCTATTGATATTGACTTTTGTTCAGTAAATGCTTTGTGCTTCCAGTACTGTGAAGACTTGCTCTAGCCATTTTTAGCATGTTCCATTCGACTTTCTCACCTCAATAATTAGTGAAAACTTGCGTCAGCTTGTGTACAGGAAATGACCTTAGTGCCACAACATACGTTGTGAAAGTTTGAGTCATCAGGCTTGATCTAATATTTTTTTGGGAGATCCATTTTTGCTCCCATAATCATATGCAGTGGTGCTGTGAGAGAATGGGAGGATGTGAGTTAGTGTTCAGTTGAGTCCTTTCCAGAGATGGGTATAGTATTCAAAAACTGAACTCAAGTAAAAGTAATAATCTTTTCACATGTGCTCACACCCATGACCAACGAATCAAATGCATACCGACTGACCTTCTAGCTGTTCTCCAAAACATAATCAAATGTATATTACTGTAAACATGTGTACCTGTGTCTAAGCAACAGCATTTTTTTTTTTACATGAATAGGTGCCCGCTAATACACAATACCCAGATAATGTGGGTTGGCAGGTGTTTATTTCATACTCTGGGAACAATGATATGTTAATTAATGTATAAATTAAGGTATCTGTTTAAAAACCTGGTAATGTCATACATTGCAGTAGTGGTATTGTGTACTTTTTAGCATAATCATCTGTTTGGTTGTAAAATGTTCTATACCTGAATAAAATCAAATGCATACCTGTGGAATTGTTCACAGACAGCACACAGTGTTCAGCTAATAAAGATCCTAATCGGTGGCAAACAACAGGATGCATTTGCAGATTTGGTTTCAACTGACTGTATGTTCAGCGTCACTTTATCCAACACTATTTGTGCTATCTGTGCTCTTACATGTCCTGTTACAGCTTCTAATGAGAAACCACTTCCAATGATTCAGTGCCTGTAGGGAAATCAAGCATAGCTTTACTTCTGGCAGGTCACGTCAGTCAAGCTTGCATTAGCAGATCCCCATCTACCTATAGGAATATACGCCTAATCACAGCGATCCATATATAAGGTCCATTCATATTATTCAGTAGCTGATCGCATGGCCCGGAACCAATTACCCTCCTCCATCCCCAGCGTCTCCGTCTCCCAGGCAGGACTATGGCTTTCTATATTCCTCATGTCGACTCCTTTAGCTTGATTATGTTGTTACATTAATTCTTAAGAACCTTTTTATGATATCTGCTAATTTATGGTTTTATCTTCTTTTTTTATAAAAAAACAAAACAAAAAAAACGACTAACTTTCTATTTTTTCTATTCTATCTACTTTTTTTTCTGTGTGTGTGTGTGTTGTGTGTGGTATGTGTGTGTGTGTGTTGTATTGATATATATACGCTTTTATATATATATATCTATATATATATATTAAGATATATATAAATATATATATATATATATATATACACCTTGCTACGTGTACTGCGTTAGGTTAACCGAGACTTGTGATTTGCACTTATATATTGTTGCTCTTTTGTTAGATTTGACTGCTTTTATTGTCCTCATTTGTAAGTCGCTTTGGATAAAAGCGTCTGCTAAATGACTAAATGTAAATGTAAATGTTGGATCTCTTCTGTTTACCTAAGAAGTTTTTGCCCAGAACAGAACCATACAGCCAAACCAAACTTTATGCTAAGTATATATTATTTTGACGATATTTGATCTTTTCTAAAAAAACATATTTCATAAGTTAATTTTCATGTATAAAACAGCTGCTTTCAAGGTCCAAACATGTTGACAGTTACAATCACCATGCAGAGCTTTGAAAGAGGTTTAAAAAACCTATAATAAAACACTTCTGTTATACTTCCTTATGATAGAATCTTCATCACATACTTGACACTTCACAATATCATCCGATTCAACATTACTTTTAACTTAAAGTTAATACAGCAGTCTACTTTCACACAAAGAAGGCAGTTTGGATGAAAAATGTGGGTAATGAACAGTACAAAAATAAAGTGAATTAATTGTTACAAAATACATAAACCTGCAACCTTCTTACCTTCATTGAGCTCCTGAAGAGTGGCATGAATGTGGCAAGTCACTGTGATTGTTCAGTAGCATAATACAACATAATCATTTTCATAACAGGCATGTACAATAGAGAGAACAGATAGACTAACAACAAAGTGAAATTAACTTCTAATGACTTGA
This sequence comes from Sinocyclocheilus anophthalmus, assembly GCA_018155175.1. NCBI lineage: Eukaryota > Metazoa > Chordata > Actinopteri > Cypriniformes > Cyprinidae > Sinocyclocheilus > Sinocyclocheilus anophthalmus. Next base: position 5,090 of record JADLZN010001727.1, on the reverse strand, counting down.
AAAAAGGAATGATCTCTGAGTAAACTAGTTTTTAGTATAGGCTATAAATTAAAAGTGCACCTCCACACTTGCAGTGTTTTTTCTGACTTATGATTCAATAAGAAGTCAGCTATTATGTTCCACTAGTCTACTATTGTATGAAAGATATACAATATATTCTTGTTACTGTATTATTGTAGCTATTATTGTTTCAGAAGAATCTAAAATAAATTAACTAAAATAACTAACATTAATATTCTGCTATTTTAGACCTGAAAGATCTGTTTAAAACAAACATGAAATATTTATTTTAATTATCTGGAGGTGGGAGAGGGTTCTTCTACCTGTGCTGTATGTCTGAATGTTCTAGAAGCTCTGTAAATGTGATAACAATTAATCTATCACAACTGAGCTGTCAACTTGTCAGCTCTTGTCAGCTTATTATTAAACAAGAATGGTGCTTGATCATTTCATGCAGTCTTGCTCACAATGCCAATCCAAAAACGACTGCAGCTTATGTATATACACACATTTGCATCCCTCTTACCAAAAAAGCTGGCCAAACTTTTAAAAATGTCCACCTGCGAGAAGCACGGCCAGGGGTCACCAGAGATCAGGGGTCGGTCACTAATGTGTAGTCCATGGACAATTACTGCCTCCCATTTGAAAAACGTTGTTTTTACACTCACGGACCAGTATGTAAAATGGGCCTGTGAGCGGCATAGGGGGTCATTATGTTTGGCAACATTAGAGCAAATTGCTGGACCAAAGGGTGAATTTTACACAGAGAGAACAAAAGAGATGTCACGACAGCAACAAAAGTTTGCAATACCGGAGAAAGGAAGAATAGAAGAGCTAAGGACAGATAGAAAGTGAGGGCTAGTGAGGCCTAGCTTGGCTCGCTCGCTAAAGGGCTTTCCAAGCCTTAGTAATCAGTGGGACAAGAGCGTGTGTGTGTGTGTGTGTGTTGTGTGATGTGTGTGTGTACAGGGTCTAGTTTGGCTGACAAGTGAATCCCTCCAAACCTGTCTCATGTACTTAAGCGAAGAGATTCCATCCATATGAATATAGCTTCTCTGCTTTAAATACCGCTTTATGTCTAAGGTGAAAATTCAGCATATGTATGTTTTATTTTCTCGTCACTTTTACAACGTACACTGTGACAAAAGCTTTGAATCACTGTCAGAAGTGTAATGAGATCGTGATGACTTGAATCTCAACTCAAAGTTATATGCCCTCTCTTGCTGGTGTAGGCATGGTACAAATATCCAGGTGTAAATTGAGCTGTAAATTCTGCTGTACTGAACCGAGCTGTTTATACAGTGAACATGCTTTGTAAATGAGCCTTGAATTTTTCTTTTATTACTTTCGAGGAAGCAAGTCAAAAGGTTATCACTTGTTTATTTGAAAGAGGAGGAACATTTCCAGAAGATTCTGTAAGTGTATAAATTTGGCTGTATTTGTCATTTGCTGTATTGACATTGAATAATAAAGCAACTAATGGAACTTTACATCTGTTCATTTCCATCAAGGCCAGTATGAGTGATTCACTGCATCCAAAAACAACAAGTTTTATGCCAGAAAACAGTAACAATTAGAGAATTATTTAGAACATCCACAATGACAGAAAGTTATGGAAAGTAGAAGTGAGAGGCTATCAAGAATTCAAATATTCTGTTGTTGGGAGTGCCGTTTTCCTTTAGATTGTTATAATTGCTCTTTAAAACACTGTGAAATTGGACAAACCCAAAGATCTCTAGCTTAATGTCTCCTGACACTGTAATCTGTCTTGTGATAAGATAAGGCTCTCACATAAGCTGACCCATCCCATAATAAGCAATTAGCAAGAGGTTACAATCTCATTTTCTGTTGGCTTTGGACTACATTACACATATTGCATCACTGCTGTTACTAGGTTTACCTGAGTTTGATGGGAGGAGCTTTGGTCTGTCACACACTCCTGGGCGTGTGTGCCGTTATTCTGGGGCGCGTGTTGGGGGTCGTTGAGGGACGCGGGCGGTTCGGCCATGTGCGGCGCGTCACTCTCCAGAACCTTCATAACGTCACAACTTCTGGTGTCCAGAGAAGATTCAGACATTATCCTCAGAAGCAAGACCGAAAATCACCACCTATGAGATAAAAACACACACTGCTGATTTAGTTGACAGCTTGATGTTTATTTCAACTTGTGATGTCAAAATTACTGGTTCGTCACTAACAAATTTAAGTTAAAATTGTAAAAATGTAGCGGGCTGGGCAAAATTACGATTTCTACAATGCCAAAGGCTTGCCACATGAATATTAACGATGTCTGACGGTGCTTCATAACCTTCCTGGAGTGTGCGGTCATGTAACCTAATTAATATCCATTTCCCATAGTAGTATTCGTTAATTAGTCACCTGACTAAGTGCCTAAATATTGATCTCGACCAATCAGTTAAGCCTACAGGCTAATGCCAATCTACATAATTAAAATTATTAATTTTAGGCTCCACCACAGGATTTGTAATTTTAAGATATATAGTCAAAATATCAGCTTATTAATTAGTCACTGATGTCATAAAAATAATTGAGAAATCATGTAAACATTAATATTAAAATATGCATTTACATAGTCTGAAACTATGTGTTATGCAAGTTATGTAATTATTGAAATATAGGTCCGCAAAAGAGAATGCATTTAAGTAGACTGCAATTTATGCAAGTTACATAACTATTGAAATCTAGATACGGAAAAGAGAATGAATTTACTTTGTCCATACCTATAAAATATGCAAGTTACCTAACTATTTAAATCGATATACACAAAAGAGAACAATTAACGTAGTCCGTAACCATAGGTTCATGATTTATAGGTACACAAGTTACGTGATTACTGAAATATAAATAAGCAAGAGTTATTTTAAACATTACTCTTTTTTTTCCCCCCGAAAAAAATATGCATTTACGACGTAGTCCATAACAAGTTACGCAAGTAAAGTAACTATTAAAATAGAGATACGCAAAAGAGAATGCATTTACGTAGTCTGAAACAATGAGTTACGCAAGTTATGCAACTATTGAAGCATAGATACGCAAAAGAGAATGCATTTACATAGTCTGAAACAATGAGTTACTTAAGTTACATAACTATTGAAAGGTAGATATGCAAATAAGAATGCATTCATGTAATCTGTTCTGAAGTATGAAATTACTTAACTAGTGTAAATTAGCTAAGCAAAAGTTACGCAGTTACGGACTATGACACAAAAACTCTAAGGTACGCACAAGTTACACCAAGTACGTACTATTGTACTCTAGAAAGGCAAAAGTTACGCCAGTTACGTAAAATATGAAATCTAGAACGCAAAAGTTAAACAGTTACGTAACTATTGAAATTAGATATACGCAAAAGTTATGCAAGTTACGTAACTATTGAAATCTAGATACGCAAAAGTTACACAAGTTACGTAACTATTGAAATCTAGATATACGCAAAAGTTACACAAGTTACGTAACTATTGAAATCTAGATATGCAAAAGTTACACAAGTTACGTAACTATTGTAATCTAGATAAGCAAAAGTTACGCAAGTTACGTAACTATTGAAATCTAGATACGCAAAAGTTACACAAGTTACGTAACTATTGAAATATAGATATGCAAAAGTTACGCAAGTTACGTAACTATTGAAATCTAGATACGCAAAAGTTACACAAGTTACGTAACTATTGAAATCTAGATACGCAAAAGTTACACAAGTTACGTAACTATTGAAATCTAGATACGCAAAAGTTACACAAGTTACGTAACTATTGAAATCTAGATATACGCAAAAGTTACACAAGTTACGTAACTATTGAAATCTAGATACGCAAAAGTACACAAGTTACGTAAACTATTGTAATATGATAAGCAAAAGTTACGCAAAGTTACGTAACTATTGAATCTAGATACGCAAAAGTTAACAAGTTAGTAACTATCGTAATCTAGGTAAGAAAAGTTACGAAGTAGTAACTATTTGAAATCTAGATACGCAAAAGTACAAAAGTTACGTAACTATTGTAATCTGTTACTGAAAGTTATGCAAGTTACGTAACTATTGAAATCTAGATACGCAAAAGTTACACAAGTTACGTAACTATTGAAATCTAGATATACGCAAAAGTTACACAAGTTACGTAACTATTGAAATCTAGATATGCAAAAGTTACGCAAGTTACGTAACTATTAAAATCTAGATATGCAAAAGATATATTTTTATGACATTTTCAGATGTTTTGGTCGAAAAATATGCATTTACGTAATACGTAACCAAGTTACGTAACTATTGAAATCTAGATACGCAAAAGTTACACAAGTTACGTAACTATTGAAATCTAGATACGCAAAAGTTACGCAAGTTACGTAACTATTAAAATCTAGATATGCAAAAGATATATTTTTATGACATTTTCAGATGTTTTGGTCGAAAAATATGCATTTACGTAGTACGTAACCAAGTTACGCTAGTTACATTTAGGCCTGTCGCAATAATCAATATATATCAACTTATCGCGCAATATATGTACATAACCTAAATTTTTGGTGACGCAATATATCGCCAATTATATTTACTTAAAAATTAATGTCACCATGTTTTGTACATTCCACTTGAGCCTGTATCTTTTGCAGCTTCTCGTACATAACACGGTGTAGTCATGAGGTGCTAGTTCAAATGAAAAAAAATGCTTCTACAAAAAAAGTTTAATCTGCATATATGGCCTTGTTTAGGGATCTGTGCCTTTGTGCATCGGCGCACATCTGATGTTAGCAGTGATTGGTTTCAGCAATAGTGTGCACCTTCATTTACGAGAAAAGCCGGTCAGGGAAAAAAATCTCCATACAAGTTCTTTGGCATTTTTCTTTTTTCTACTTGTTACTTATTGTTAGAAAATGTTTATTTACTATTAATTCAGTTTTTTAAAGGTATCTAATATTTTAATACTTAATTTCCATGATCTAAATATACTTAAATTAAAAGTTTGTTGTCATTTGAAAGTGTGTAGGCCTTCTTGCATTATTATGCTGTTAGATTATGACTATATATTCAGTGGCATAAAATAGTCTTTAAAATTACAATAATATCGCTT
>JADLZN010001726.1:0-232070 GCA_018155175.1 Sinocyclocheilus anophthalmus | reverse complement strand
GCTTTTCTTTTTTGTTTTTTTTTTTTTTTTTTATAGCCAATGCGAAGGTCTCTGCTATTATTTCTACTTCCTACGCTATATCGATCTGTATGCAAGAGTTATATTACAGATGACTATGAGAGAGTATAGTTGTATGATAGGTTTTTTATTTTTTATTTTCTTTTTTTAGAGCCCCATGAAGAGTAATAATTTAAATCTTAGTTGACACTAATTAACGTATTAGACTATTTATGTCAGGTAATCCAGCATGTAAGTTTCTTTAATATCGTAGCCTAGTCTGACCTACCAATCGCCACAGTTTATTCTAGTGATGATCATCAGGATGTACTTGTCATAATAATTTTCCCCCCCATAGATGATTACTTACTTGTATCAGATTGTAGCCTGGTTAATTTGTAAGCCAACAATAGAAATGCTATACGTAGAGTTCCTGTCTCAAATTCCTTTAGTATAAAGTTTTAAGAACAGTTGTCTAATTCTGTTAATTCTTATAATGCCCGGTAATTTTAGAGTTTTCTTCTTATTCAGTAGTTTATGTTTGATGAGCTTATTGGTTATCTTTAAGTTCAAGTTGCTACCATGTTTAGCCTCTAAAAGAATGAACCACAAGCGTCAAGTGTTCTGATTTATTCAGAGTGTATAGTGGTTTTGGCAAAAGTTACATTACATATATCACTTCTAGAATCAGTTTAGGTTTGACATGAGCTATTTCTCTTATATCAGATAAAGCAGTTTTAGTGCTTGAGGAGTTTCGCATATCATTATCACAGCTAGGATTTTCACCAAGACACAGTTACATCTACTACTTATATACGGGTTAGAAGTATTTAGTGTCAAATGAGCGTGCTTATAACTGTTATATTCAGTAGCGATTCGCAGACATGAATGCAATTATGAATTAGAGTGCAGTACGTATTAAGTGACCGTTTCTCTTAGAATTTTATAGGACACGGACCGACTATTTGCTTAAGAGTATTCCTATCTTGTACAGCAGATGTAACATCATGCAGGTGTTGTAGATTTGAACAGACAGATTCTTATGCTGTTCTTCACCTTAGCAATTTACAGTAAACCTGGTTTTTTTTTTTAAGAGGTAGTGTAAGGTGCTGTTATTACTTACAGATAGCTTTAGATTTGAAGAGTATCATTGTTATAATCTTTATCAGATAGTATTTCACTAAGTTAGTATTAGTTTGAAGAGTTATCTTATATTCAGTCAGTTTGAGCCTCCTGTACTGAAAAGATGTATTTCCTGTATGTATTCACAACCCTCCCCTGTCTAGTTTAGGCATCCTACGATTGAGGTCTTAGTCTGCATATGTATTGGTTTCTGTGGGATGAGAGTATCCCCCCAGAAGAGTACAGTTGTCGTAGTCGTGACAGATATACACTCTGACGTTAGTGAATGTATTTACCGAGTTGTACTTAGGTCCTGCATCAGTAGTTGTAGTTTGCATAGGCACGTTCTTGAGCTTTTGCAGTACAGGAGTGAGCGTTTCTCATCATCGTGCATGGTTCCGTAGCGTTGTTCGGCTCTGGAGTAACACCGCGTGACGTGGGGAGTGTTTATGGTCACATGGAGTGTGGCCTTTTAAAGCCTGCAGAGATTCACGCCTCTCAAGATGGGTTCGTCCAATGAGGAAGGCTGAAATCCCAAGCGGGAGGTTGGAAATACTGGGGATTTTTATGACTCTTTGTCTGTAAGCCTGGTATTTTGCATATGTAATTCGCTGGAGTGTTAAGGCACGAATTAGTACAGATTCTTAGAACATCAATATGTGGCATAGGTATCAGCATATAATATACAAACTTGTTTCGATCATAAGAAGGCGAATTCATAGATACTAGACATGAAATAGGTGAGGTTATATTAACTAGTGGTCTATGATAACATGAATAAAACAGCATACACTACAACAGACAATATACAAGACAGTAATGGTATACACAATGACCAAAGGATATGGGTATTCAATCAAAGAAAAGTTTTCCTATGAATTAATTAGAGAACAATCCATTTCTCTGGGCATTGTGTGTCTTTCCTATGATGTCTATGTATAATGATGGTGTCGTTTCTCAGAGCTAGAGCAGTCCTTTTAGGCAGTATACAGCACAGCAAAAAAAATCTTTTTACCTATTTTTTTTTTTTTATTTTCCCCCCATTTTTTTTTACTAAACCACTGATCATCATGATTGGGAGTATGTGCATAGGTTTATGATCTCAAATGCAGTAGTTATTAGTTCGTATGAGGGTGTCGGATAGATGTTCAGCTCTGATAAATCCTGAATCTATCTTCAGTAAGAGTTGTGGTCAGCTTAGAGGGGTATCTGTGACGCGACATTTGTATATAGTAATGATAGATTGTTATTTTCTTCAGTAGCTTTGTATAAGTGAGTAAATAAAAGTTAGTCCAAGAGTGTCGATTCTTTGAGTCCGGTCGACAGTCTGTACATGTTGTGTAGCTTTAGGTATGGGTTCAGAGTAAGGGGTATCTTCTTATTCAAATGTGTGCGTCAGGTTCAGTAGAATTAAAGTAGCATTAATATAGTGTTATAAGACTGAATTCGAATTTCATGTCACGAATAGGTGATTGTAGTTATGAAAGTGGAGCTATTGCAACTAGGTTCATAGTACTGCTAAGTGAGTCGCACTAATTGAGATAGTTTTACGTTTGAACCACGCAGATATACATTTATTATGCACGAGACTTTAATAGTTGTCAATTGTGAATGACCTTTAATAGTATGGTCGCACAGTTGAGCAAATGAAGGTAGTTTCTCTAAATGATTTTGTTTGTTTGAATGATTGTTTAAAAGGCATTTATTGTTCAAATTGTCTGCATAGTCCCTGTTTTTGTGGCCATTATGTTGTTTTACTTGGTGTGTTTTCATGAACCCACAACCTCTACACAGCGTACAGAGCTTTTGTTTCATTACCTCATGTCCTGCCACCCGTCGAGCTCTTGGATTGGCTGCAGCTCAGAGCGTCCGGGCTCTCTGACCACACCCAGCACTAGATGCATAAATAACGAGGCAAATCAAGCAGAATATTGCACAGAACACAGATTACCAGAGAGAGGAATGACCCTGCCACACCTCCTTATGGGTGGTGAGGGAATGATGTAATTTCTTTAACTATTACAGGGCAAGAGTGGATTGATAATTGTAACCATGAGCCTCCCAGAACACACAGAAAACAGTTTCTGAATAACGTAATTGCTATTTTATCAGCATATCAAGTCAGCTTCACACCCTCTTGAACGACACAACTATAATTCAAATGATAAACAAATTACACAGAGAATGAGAGCAATGCAACAATGCTCACAAGGGTTTTGCACTTTAACAATGAATTGTGCAGCTTTACCGATATGCCACAGCACCATTAAAGAGCCTTTGTTTAAAAGTGTGCCACTTTTCAACCGTCTCTAATTAAAATTACAGTCTCTAATGAGTGGCTTACAATCAGATGGGTTTCTCCTGTCAGTTGTAAGGCTATTGTTCACACCAATTGTTATGATATGCTCACACAGTGAGTTTCATGCTATTATGGGCTTGCTTTATCCATTTCATCCCTGTTTGTTGCTAACAACAGCAATTAAGCAGCTTTATTCGGCCAGGTCAGGCCAGGCCAAAGTGACTAAACCGTAGTAAAAAAACAGATGGCCTAACGCACCTACCCAACAACCTTCTGTCTGTTTATAGAGCAAGAGTTAAGAGCACAGATTTAGACCACTATTTACAGATACGGACCAATATACTGTGATTTCTCCTTGACAAGCTATCTAGGTGTGACCTGTGAGTGACTCACGAGGATGCGCCGAAATATAAACACACACATGCGTTTAAGAATGCCAAGCCCACCCATCATTTTGACGGAACTAGCCTTCTGTTGCTGTATTTCGTTAAGCTGTTCAGGGTTACGTTCAGTATCTCCTCTTTACTCCTCAAGACATTACCGTATTTCAATTTTGAAGTAAATGAGAAAAGAAAGAAAGCCATTCAATCACATAAATTAATTAGTAGCTATTAACAAGTACTTACCAGTAGAAAATGCTGGTGTTTTTACTGATGTTTTGATTTAGGAATGAGGGTTTACACGGTTTAATCCACACCAGGAACTTCTATTTATTTTTATTTATTTATTTCAAGATTTGGAAAGATTTTATTTATTTCAAGATTTGGAAAAAGAGTTGAAAAATGCACTTTATGGTAAAAAGAAGTAGTTGCAAGAACTTTACCATGTGAAATATATTAACAATGTTTCAGGTTTTACAAGACTGAACTTAAATTTACGGTAAAAAAAAAAAAACTAAGATGCAACATAAAGCCTAAATGTACGAAACTTATAACAAAAGTTAACAAGAAATATAAAGAAATACAATTTAAGATGAGTTTTTGTTTTTATTTCCAACGTCTGAACATTTAACAGTATTTTACTGTAAAATTACTTAAAATGTCCTGTAAGACTGTTTTTTTCCACTGTATATAGTAAAGGAACTTTTTGTTAAGCATTTTATAGTCTTTTACCATTAAAATTACAAACATTTTAGATTTCTGTAAAATCTATTTAAAAACTATCCAAAAACACAGAGATTTTCTATAGATTTACATTACAAAAGAGTAAAAGAAACGCTTGATATGGTAGATGACAAGGAGTGGCTACACTTTTTTTTCTTCTCTCTCTCGTTTCATTTTTCAGATCTTTAAAGCAATGAATGTTCCGGATTCAATGCAAGTCAAACTTTAGGCACAGCATTTGCGATTTTGATAATATTCACTTTTCTTTTATAAAAATAAACGGAAAAGTGTTTACAGTAATGCACTTGCAATTACTGTAAAGTGCAAACACCTGTTCACCATAGTAAAATTACTGTAAAGCAAAGCCTCGCATGGATTCTTACTTTTCTGAAATCAAAACATTTTCTTTAAAACTCATGGAAATTAAAATATTCCCTCTATATTTTCCTCACTGCATGGTAACAATAAATAAATTAATTAATTAATTAATTAAATAACAAATACAGCTTTGTAAGCTAATACAAAAAGTGACAATAGAATACATAACTGGCTGTTGAAAACTGCTACTCATTTAGTAGAAATTATATTTAACAATGACAACAAAATAGTTGGTGGTTATTTAACCAGAAAAAAATGCTATGCTGTTACATAAATGAGTACGTAGAGTTTTGATGTGTCTCTGTGTGTGTGTGTGTGTGTGTGTGTGTACATATGCAATTCCTCATCCGATGCGGATATAAAAGGTTGTTAGTGTAGCCGGGGCACGTGTCTTCTGGCCCCTGTTAATTACTCAGGAGTTAATCGGTTTGAGAGAGCGGAACAGCTTTAGCTGCAGTGTCTCTCTGTCTGTGCCCTGTACTCAAAGGTTATATATGTACTCAAAGCCCTTGAGCTCGCAGATAAATGCCAAACAGGCCAAATTCTAAAAGATCCACAGAGTGGGCTAAAGCCCGGCTGGCCAAAGTCTGGTGGTCTCTGGGAAGCAGCAGACAGGAGTAATTCCCTTTAATCACAAGAGATTTCCCGAGCACTTTGTGGGAATGAAGTCACGCAGAGGTCATGCCATCACAGACAAGTTTTATTTTTAAAAGTAGGGTTGCAAAAATAAGTTTTAGAACTTTTTGAAGTTAACACAAACTAGTAAAGCAGACACACAACTGCACCGTTTGCGCTACAGTCATGGATGATACCTCCAAACATTTACTTACAATGTTCACTTGCAATATTGAAGGAGGGACTCCAGGATCTAGAACACAGCATAGTGGCTTCATTATGATTTCATGTTTCATTTCATAGTGAAACATAATGATAGAAAATGTACTTTGTCAAAAAGTTTAATTTGACATTTTTATAAACTGCACTTTTTAAGAGTATACTTCAAAGTGTCTCTCTCGAAGTTCGCTTAAGTGTCCTTTTTTCACTAATATTATCTGCAAGTAAAGTTTTTAAAAATATAGAAGATTTGAAGTCACTATTCAATATTTGAGGGTTGAGGGTGAACTTTTTTTGACTTGAGCCAGTAAGCAAACAACTAAAACACCCCAGACGTGCTTAAATGTCCAGGGTCAACCGTGTAACAATAGTTTTTCTACAGGTTGAGATATAGTCATATTTCAGTTTCTGATTTTGTATTTGTTTCTTTTTTGATCGATCCATCTGGACGTACTCAGGCACACTTACCTGCTTAAATTGTATCAATCAAGACCCATCTCTACGTAACCCTCTGTTAGGTGTGTGTGTGTGTGTGCGTGTGAATGTTTATACACACCATCTAAGTGTGTGTGTGTGTGTGTGTGTGTGTCATCATCTCTAGCCAGGGGCTCTGTGGCTGTCATGTTTCTAGTACAGACCATCTGCTGAATGAGCCTGCCGTGATGCCAGTAGAGACACAAGAGAACAATATGCCACACACACACACACACAGGTTTACATTTGTGAAAAGTGGGGACATCCCATAGGCGTAATGGTTTTTCTACTGTACAGACCATATATTCTATTACCCTACACCAACCCTACCCCTAAACCTACCCCTCACAGGAAACTTTGTGCTATTTCAGATTTTCAGTACACTCCATTCTGTGTGATTTACAAGCGTTTTGAAAAGTGAGGACATGGGGTAATGTCCTGAAAAGTCACCTTCTCCTTGTAATACCTATCATACCTTTGTTATTATACACATTTATTTATTCACAAAAACGCGTATACACACACACACACACACACACACACCACACACACACACACGTGAGTCCTCTCGGGTTGCTGCTGACTCAAATTACATGTTGTGTGGTGCTGCGACGAGAACCGGCGTTCTGACATGCTGTGTCTGCACCGGTTGTAGCCATAGGTTAATGCACACGCATGCATTCCTGGTACTCTCGTGAAAATGCATCGAAAGACTGGCACGCCAGGAGAAGAAATTGTTGAGAAAGTCATTATTTTAGTTTTCTTTGCACACATTCTCTTAGCTTCATAACATTACGGTTGAACAACTGATGTCACATGGACTATTTTAATGATGTCCTTACTACCTTTCTGAGTATATATAAAAATATCTTTAATAGTGAATGTGTTCCCTCTTCTAAAGTGTAATCAGTATAACTGAGATTTTTAGATTTAGACATTGTTTCAAGATTTTGAGTATGAAGTTTTACACATAAATCTAATAATGTGAGTGAGTGACTCATTCACTTACATTATGAGATTTATGTGCAAAACATCCCAAAAAAGATTTTGAGTATGAAGTTGGGATGTTTTGCACATAAATCTTATAATATGTCTTTTATGATGAAGATGATAACGTTAATGTTTTGGAAATAAAAAAATTACAGGATAAAACTGAAATTATAAATAATAGAATAAATTATAAGACGATGATAATTCATTAATGCCATTAAAAGAATGAAATTAAAGGTGTAAGGAAAGTACTTTTAAAGAAGACATTATTCTAAAACATTAACCACAAAAAATGCTTAACCTGCTAAATCAGAATTATTTAGTCATAAACACTATCTTCCGCTAAAACAACAATACCATATTCAGGGAGAAAGACAACATTTTTATTGTTAAGTGTTTTATCACCATTACAGAGAAATTATGTTGTTCTCTTTGATAGACTTTTTCAATTTATTCTCAAAATATTGTTTGGAACTAAATATGAAGTAACGCTATTTCAACATTTCTTAAACATGAAAAGTCAACTTACATTTATGTTTTACTGTCATTAAGAGTGACCACACACAGAACATTATACACTTTTCTGTTCTGTGTGAACTTTTGATATTTCATGTTAACTAAAGCTTCTGTTCGTGCATCTGCCAGTGAAGACTTTCTGACATTCACAAACCAGTGAGCCACTGTGACCGTGGTGTAAAGACATCAATATAGCCCTCAGATATGCTTAAAAATGTCTGGCTTAAATGGTTCAATATCTATAAGACCAGATTCACTCCATCATGCTGGAAGGCCTGTCACTGTACAGCCTGATCTACGAACACCTGCGCTGACCTCTCTTTTAATATCTGAGAGAACAGATACAGTAGACAATTACAGATATACACACTACCTTGACTCCCTCACACAAGGGAAAGTCATATGACAACACACACACACACACACACACACATGGCTAACATTGTAGCGAGGATTGTACAGCAGCAAACAGATTTAAGTGACTTGCCTGAGGCGTCCACACTATAAACATTCCTGTGCTGGTCGGCCTGTGCTCCTGCACATGAGCCATTTTATATCATACGTGCCGCAGTGAATACAGGCAATTGATACAAAGATTTATCTAGATGGGTTTTATAGAAGACAAAAAAAAAAAAAAGCGTTCACGGGACCCAGTTGCTTGAGCCAGAACCTGCTGTATTGAGTCTACTTGGTTTTCAGTTAAGTACTACACTTGCATCTGGACCACACACCACTGGACATTCAGTAGAAAATGGAAAGAAGTATACTCATGTTTGATAGGGATAGTTTGTAATGCATTGATTTCTGCAAGGTACCACTCATCGTCAAAGATGATTGACAATAGCATACAGTTTGGATTGGCGGTATATGAATTGAACCGTACAGTATGGGTTCTATTTCTGGGCAAGGAAATCCCTGGCGCAACCATGCAGTTGCAGATATTTTTAAAGTTCAATCATTTTATGTACACATTTTTAGAATTAGTCTGATTCAAGGAGAATCAGTAGGCTGAATCCTGACTGACAGAGGAGTAGTTGGGGATGGAGGAGGGTAATTTGCTATTGAGCAATGCGAAAACTGCTGTTAATACTGAGGGACCTTATATATGAATTCTTAGATAGGTGTCGTATCCTATAGGTAGATGGGGATCAGCTGAGAGTCAGATGATGCGAGCTTGACTAACGTGACCTGTCAGAACTAACGCTACGCTTGATTTTCATAGTGGTACACTTGAAGCCAGGTCAACTTTAAGAGTAGAGAGCTAGAATGGAGTGAAGAGCAGTCAGCAGGTTACGAGCCATCATGAGAATACCTTAAAATTTATATTATATAAAGTATATATAATGTATATATATATGTGGACGAGCGGCCCGAGCTCACATCGCGTTGCACTGGAAAACGGTACGAGGAACACCTGCACCGTCATCACGGGACTGATGGGTCACAGGCCTGAGAGTCATCAGCCTGACAACGGCCAGGAGAGGAAGGGATGGTAGATGATGCTCTCCAGAAGCTGAGTTTAACGTGTTTCCCTTTGCATTACAGAAACCGGCCCAGGTGACGCAAGGCAGCCAGCCACGCACGAGCTGCCGCACGGACCACCGACCTGGAAAACGCTCACGGAGACAGCAACGAATCACGCACGGAGAGACTCGACTCACCTCAGGCCCAGCGCACTCACTTGAGCAACTTTCTGCTGTGAATAAACCACCTCCGGGGTATTTATGTGAGCTCTCAGTGTGCGTGTTCCTTCCACCCCGTTACAATTATTATAGGCCTGTCCTTTTGCTGTGATTAGTTATGTTGCTTACTTGCCTTTGTGACCTTGATAACTGTTTACTTACACTATTTCGACTGTATTAGGATGGTGTTGTAATGAAAAAAAAAACCCAAACAAAGATGACTAAAAACGCTTTAACAATAAAATGAAAACTGACATATAAAAATCGTTTAATTCAAAGTATTAATCAGAAACACACTAATTAAAAGAATACAACTGAATTAAAATTCTTCTCTTATAATATTTGTTTTTTTCCCTCCTTTCCTAAAAACAAGTGAAACTCTCGTTTCCTCAAGTTGGTAATACATTGGGTTAAAAAAAATATATTTATACCATAAATTGTCATACAAATAACAGTATTGGTTGTATGAAATAATAATAAAGACATATAATTAATCATTATGTATGATATTAATATTATTAATCTCTATTAAAAGGACCCCCTTTGATGTTCACAAATCTTATTTATTGTGGTTTTACATTTATTTGCGAGCACCTTACATTATGAGATTTTACTTCAACTTTCATCTTACTGGACAATTGCTAGATACGATAACCAATGCTTTCCCAGGCAATGCCCGACCTACATTTACCTAATAGGTTTCAAAACAAAGAAAAGCACAAAAGCAATCATTAATTAAACTAAACTAATTAACCATCAATAACTAACCTAAACTAAAACTAATGTAAACTAACTAACTTAACTAAATAAGTGGATATTTGTGTGGCGTTAAACATTAAAAATAGAAATTCCGTTTTAATTTTACGGTGTTTCTCAGAATGAGAACTGTCGTAGGATATATCTTAGGTTGCGGCACAAAATCAGAATTGGGGACATTTTCTTTATTGCGTTTTTTGCCCCCATATTATATATAGCAGAGGATAAATAAGCATAATTAGTCAATAATTAATGATGTAATTATTGATATTTTTCATGAAATCCCTTTGTTGCTAATTTTAAATCAGTAAATTCCTCTTGCTGTCATTCAAAGTACAATTCAACAGCCTTATCAATGTTTAATGAAGCATTTGATCATCATTTTAAATCAAATCTCACAGCCAGCTTTCTGTTGATAGTAATTAACCGCATCAAACAAATAGCAGTAACATTTATGAATCAGTGTCATTGATCTGAACGGAAATGGGCTTGTACTGAAAAGATAAAGTGACTTTATTGAAATGTGCACTTTAGTAATTTTGGTCGCACAACATATGACACATCAACCCTGAAATAACATGTAATGGCACTGTATTAATTTCTAATATAATATTTCATATTTCATGTGATTTTCTCTCTCTCTCGCTCTCTCTCTCACACACACACACACACACACATTTCCATCTATGATTTGATTATCCTGACTCCGAGCATCTTTAGGAATATAGTGTTTATAGGTTTTCTGCTGGAGGTGATGGGCGTCTTTCCCATACAGCTCTACCATAAAAAAGTCAAAGCTCTCTGCATCTCCTACCGATGGCACATTATTACAGAAAGACAGACTGTTGCGCAGAGGTGTTTTGTGGAGCCAGCACATTCCCTCTCCTCTCAACACGCACTCACACAAATATACACACACTCACAGCCCTGCAAATAACGTCAGACTCTCCTCACGCTCAAATCTCCCACGAGTGCTCAGATGTCATACAGTCCCTTGTCTTCTTCTTGTCATCTTGATTCATAAAGTGCCTCACCAACACTGAGGAGAAAATGCCTTAAATAAAGAAATTAATATTTTAGCAGTGCATGCATTAACCAGAAGCCTTTGATTAAAAAAAAATCTTTAAAATCATGAGAAACATAAATTCCGTGGCCAAACTTTTGATGGTATCGTATCTGAAATATTATCTTTTTTTATGTGAATGAAAAAAGTATCACATGCATTTATTATTTTAAATTACTGTACTTTTTGAAATAGTTAGCTGGTTACTTGCAACACATTTAGCACATTCACACAAAACTACGAAAAATAGTCATCATTTAATCACCCTCCACTTGTTCCAAACCTATATGAGTTTCTTTCTAGACATTATGAACACAAAATAATTTATTTTGTAAGATCTATGTGGGTAATCCATGATGTAAATACTATGGAAAGAACTACATTACATAAGTAAGTAAGTCAATACTACTTACTACTTACGTTATTGTATTACAATGGCTACCAGCGACTTTTTTGGTTTTATTACCCAGTCTTCTTTGTGTTCTACAGAAGAAAGAAAAGCATATGGGTTTGGAACAACATGAGCGTGAGTAAATTAAGACAAAATTTGTGTTTTGTGGTGGACTATCTCTTTAACACTGACACTTTTAATCATAAATGAAATCCAGATGGAATTAATCAAAGTATGGCTGAATTTATTTTTCATCAAAAATCAGCAAATATGAAATATAAGTGAAACATTGCAACGTTAACATACATTTCACTCATTTACTGAGTTGTATGTGCATTTATTTGCATGTATCATACCATTAAAATATCAAATTACATGGCTTTATGTTTTAAATGCAGTCAATATGTTGATATTGTGCATTTCAGTATCTATATACATGCATGCACACTGGGTTTAGACATTTTATTATGAATACTAATGAGATCACAGGCAGGACCCTGGCTCAAATAAGCACATTAGTTACATAAAATTCCACAAGCTCACACTGTGTCGTTTTATTTGTTTTGGCAATTAGGGCTGATAGGTCCGCAGAGGCCCCAGGAAAGCAGAGACTTTCTTTAATTGCTTCATTAAAAACTGCTGATTCTGAGAGCGCGCTCTATCAAGCTGAAATACGTCTCATTTTCTCCTAAGCTGCGGATGAGGTAGAAATACTGTATATGCAAATGAAATTTGAGGCTTTAATAGAGAACGTGAGTAACTTAATGACAAATATGCTGCGAGGGCTAATAAGAAGGTGGACATACATAATCATCGTATGGCTGCTGGAGCAAAGTTGACTGAAAAGCCACTGAAAGAAGTACCTTCAATAAGGCGACGTCAGGTGACGAAACTGCTGTGATGCAGATGATGAACCGGCGGATGTGCTGTAATGTCTTATTTAGCTGCAGTGGCTCGCTGTGACTGTTTCCATCTGCTCGAGGTCGTAAGTACTTCTGATCGGCCCACTTCAACCCAGACACTTTGAGCTCAGGCCATAAGCTCTCAGAGGCCCTTCACAGCCATAATGACGTCTCTTCACCACCCAGTGATAAAACCCATTCATCAGACATCCTGAAGAGGGACTGACTCACTCTCTCCAACTCAGACACTGTGTTCTATTCAAAGTCAGACACAAAACTCATTATATTCTTACACTGACGGTTAAACTGTGTCATAACGAGATGCAATACGACATCGCAACATGTGATAAACGCAATCTTTTCCATATTAGTTTCCATAGAGTTTTTGTCCTGACCAGTCGTGACAAAACAGTATATATTTGCAGAATGGTACCTGGCTGATAGATGGATAGATGATAGCAGGATGCAGGCCGTTCAAATATTCACCATTTTGTCAACTGGCTGAAAAAAAGGATTGGGTGTAGAAAGTGAACTGCCACAAGATTTACTGATTACAAATTTGCATTCAACTGTGTTCACTGGCCCATCCTGTGGAGGGTGTTGGAGAACAAACAGGTGGTGCTGAAGGTCATTGGCAAGTCAAGTCAAATTTATTTGTATAGAGCTATTCACAATCCACATTGTTTCAAAGCAGCTTTACAGAAAGTCATACTGTTATGTCTATAATGCCTTAGTGCTTTTCCATAGAGCAAGTGTAGGGCTGAGCGATATGACGATATAGAATGATAATGTAAAGATCCTTCAGATTTTAGACCTAGCTATATTATGTTTATAGTATTGTCTAGCACATATATCAGTGCCACAATGGCTCAGGCTCATGTGTGAGCAATTAAAGTGAGAGTAAGTGATTCTCAAAAAGTATGAATGAAAATATTGGTCGTCACAGGAGAAAATTCTGAAAAACTCTGAGAAACAAGGCTATACCAGTGGAGCCAGTTCTCTCCTCTGGCTATCATCATAGTGAACCTGCTGTAACGCAAGACAAATTTTAGACCTTGTCTGACAATAAAGTTGTATCGTATCGTATCGTATCATCCAACTCATACAAATGAATGGCTCAACAAGCAGAGTGTAGATCCAAAACACACTATTTCCAAACTGGAGTTCACCAGGTCACTTTGATTGATGCCATTATGAGGAAAGAATTCAAGGACAGATGTGGAGTTCAGTACAATGTAAACAGCTTTTCTTGACTGTCTTGATGTTTTCAGACAGCAGTGCCATATTCACCAACACAGATGCAGAATTCACCAACATCCTTTGCCACATTGCCCAATCCTAATCATTGCGGACAAGACAAGAGTTAGATGGATCGTAGGCCAAAGTTCACCTTTAAAATCCAAATCAAACAGGTCCAAGAATTCAAATATCATTGGTGCAATAGAAAAAACTGGCGTCTACCATCACAGAAAGATTAGCCAGGGAATTGATCCAATTTTATCTACCAAGATCAGAATTCCAAACACTAATCCTACCAATTTTCATATACGGACTGGAAACATGAACTCAGCTCAAACCAGACACGAACAAGCTTGAAGTCTTTCAAATGAGATGCACGAGACAGATTCTGGTTGTCTCTCTTTGTGACAATCATCATAATAGGACAATTTGTATAAAAGGTGTGACTGTCAACCTTCAGTCGAAGAACAAATCCAGAAAATCAGACTGTGGTGGTTTGAACACAACTGCAGAATGAACACCAGTCGGCTGCCAACCAAGCTTCTTTGGTGAGAGCGACATGTCCATGGCGTTCAACGAGCAACACCAAAGAAGATGTGGCTCAAACATGTTGAAGAAGACCTAAGGAACCAGCGACTGGTCATTGACTAGGCCTGAATGACAGATGGAATCCAGTGGCCCCTACAGCAGTGTATTGGTTGACCTCCTCTCCAATCACCTGCTAAGGTTTAAATAAACAACGTCATAAACCTACATCTTGACAAAAACAAGTTGTAATCATTACATATTGTGCAATCTGTACGTTTCACTGCATGCGACTTCAAATATATTATAAATGATAAATTCAGGGTTCCTGAATTGAATGGACCACACTGAGATGCAATGTAACACGAATTTGCTATTTCTTAAGTTTCCCCAAGGCAGCATATTACAGCATAAAGGTTGGAAAGCATTACACAGCCAGTTTAATACCCAATATATTTGTTTAAGCCCCCATCTTAGTCTGCAATATCACCGTGGGCCATTGATTATCACTACAGATGGCCATGTGAGTTAACAGCTGGTGAAAGAACTGAACCTGGGATGGGACTCCACATACACGCTGATTACAGGGAGCCACATACATGCATGCATTCATACCCACATATGCACTCTCTACTGTACATTTAAAGTAGACTGCAGCATGTGTTATCTCTAGTCAATACATCATACATATCTACTGTTCTCAGTGGGAACATGTTACAGCTGTGCTAGGAAAGATGACAGGCCCAGAGTTTCATTCAAAGGGTATCTGAAACAGCTAGGAAGAGAAAAAAAAGATGCAAGGTATTTTGGTGTCAAGAGACACACACTTCAGTACACCCCCATTTCTTCAGTCTTGTGTGCACCGTTTGTTCTTCCCCACAGCTGAGCTCCCCGCTCTTCAATTGTTCAGGTCGACTGCAGTGCAGACCGCATACAGCTCTCATACATTCACCAGCCGAGTTTCTGTCATATGTTTAGCAAAAGGACACACACTCAAACTAAGCCTACAATATTACACTTTAGATTGAAACACAAACACATCCACATGTCGGCTCTCACACGTGGAGAAGGCGTCACATGTTATTCAGGAAGAGAATGCCAGACAGATTAATCCTCAAGGTCATGGAAAATATGATTGTGATGGGCTGCATTTGTGTAGAAAAGTGGACATCTGCGTAACACAGTTATGAATGGATGGGTAAATAGGACTCAAACGTGTCTCTTATAGCAATGACCTATTTAATTTCACCTGCATGAATGAAATGGTAATAGATTAATTAACTGAAAATGGAAAAGTAAGAATATTTATATTAAAACAGTATTTGAAATGGGTTGTACAGATCAGCAGTAAAAGGTTAGCAATGGGCATTTCTAAACAGGAAAGAACATGATACGTGATTTGCTTTTATACAGAAGCTTAATAAACAAAAAGTTAAAGAAATGGTAAATATAATAAAAAAAATAACTTAAAACTTAATCTCAGGCCATCCAAGATGTATTTGAGTTTGTTTCTTCTTCGGAACACATTTGGAGAAATTTAGCATTACCTCACTTGTTCAACAACAGATCCTTTTTTGTGTTTTTTTATTTTTTGCCCCGTGAATGGTTGCGATCAGAATGAGATCCTTTTTCTAACAACACATGTTTTAACATGGTTTAACACCAAGAGATGGGGAAATTGGCGGAGATGGGGATATTTAACAGGGTATGAGAGGGGGAAGCAGGGGAAGTCATAATTAATTGGGGAAATGCTGTGCACCTACTGTATGTTTGAATGGAACTCTCCATGGTCCTGATCACCTCCGGTTGGATCTGCCTTCCAGCACCATCCCTAATGGCGGAGCCTGAGAGTAGGGTGCTCTCCATGGTGCTGAAGGTCCCTCTTCTGCTCTGTAGAGGAAAGATTTAGGATCGGGACACAGCTTCAAGCATGCTATAAAGCACATATATAGTATGAATATGGACTATAAATATGGACATAACACACCTGCCATGTTGGCATTGTCAGACATATTAATCATATGACATAATGCTTTTTATATACTGCTATATACTGGGTCCTCCAGGATCAGGATTGAGAACCACTGAATTAGTGAAGCAGTAAAATGGAACAAAACAAAATTACAATTCTAACAATGGCACTAATGAGATGGGAGTAGCGTACCTTGAGGAGTTGAGGTAAAGTTGTATTTTAAAGATATACTTTCTGACTTCAATACCACCTGATCTGAACAATTTTTTTTCTTCAAAGAACCTTGGTCAAAATTACAAAACAAATGACCTACTGTTGTTCTTTTAACTCAGGCATCCATTGAGAATTCAAATCCAGTCTGGATGGGAATGTCAGTGATTGTTTTTCTCCCCCTTCACAATGCTTTTAAGCCTATTTAGAAATTTTAAACAAATACCAATACTCAAGTTACATTTTTTTGCACTTTATTTCCTTAGACCTTTTGCTAACGTCCAGATAATGGTATGTATAAAACGGCGGAGCATCTATCTATCTATCTATCTATCTATCTATCTATCTATCTATCTATCTATCTATCTATCTATCTATCTATCTAAACTGAATATTTAACTAATGAATGAAATTGTCATTGTTAACTTATTCACATTGTTCAAAACCTGTTCAAAAATGCTTTTTCCCATAAAATAACAGTATACCACTATACCACAAAAAAGACCATAAAAATAGTAGAAGCACTACAAAAGTGTGCTTTCTTGTGCGTTATATCTCAGTCTTCTTAAAGTCATGTCATAGTTTCATGTTGGAACAGACTTATTTTTTTGTTATTCCCTGATAACCTTTTCATTCACAGCAGCTCTCCGATATGCAGCGATTACATCAAACATCAATATGTCAAACATCACTGCTTCTCGAGTAGCTACTAAACAAACATTGCTATTGACTATAAAATGAATGCCTTACAATGGGGTCAAATTAAGATTGCATTCACAATGCGTCATATGTACAACCTTTCACACACATTTTAAACTAAAAATACTAAAAAAAGGTGTGCACCTTAATTCGCTGCACATACAGATGAAATGAATAAACATCAGCTGGGTGCCTGTGTGCAGCTGACACCAATGATATACAGGAGGAAAGGTTGTGCCGAGAGGGAATTCTGCTGTATTCCCCCTAAAAAGAGCCATGCTGACAGAAAAGAAATCACTCCCTGGAGCTCCACTCTTCTGTTTTTCTCAAGATAGTTTCAAACATTCAGACTGGCAGCCTCAGAGGAAATCGCATAGAGTCAGAGAGGTGCTAGCCACGGTTTACCTCGCAGTATGTACTGTGTGCATCTCAAACAGCACCTCTCTGTGAGATTCTCTTTTACTTTTTAATAGTAACTTGTTCCTTACAAGAAGGTGCAGTGCAGTACAGTGCTGGTACTATGGTATAATGATGTATCATATGGTGATACCATGGCACTTTGAAATACACCATGATACTAAATGAGTACTACACATTTACATTGTATGTGTCCAAAAACTGTGGTAGTAACATGATAATTCTGTTCAATATCCTCGTGCAGCTGGAAAAATGACAGTTTACAACGATCAGATACACACATTTTCAATTCATGGATTAACAGAAGAATAATATTGATTTACAAAGGGAACTCTGCTTACCTGTATGTCCATGGAGACATCGATGTTTTGCTGATACCATAATTTAAAATGGGGATTTTGAGATTTTTTGCAACACTTTGAAGTTCAGCTGCGGTGCAGTTGCATGTAGAGCACTGGTTATGATTGGCGCTGGACAGTCCTGCTTTTCATTTTTCATCAATTCATTTTTTATAACCTCCAACATTTGTAATGAGCCTATAAATTAGTAAAAATTATATATACCTGTATATATATTTTATCCACCTTATTCCTAACGCGTTCATGTACCGCTGTAGTAAATAACAGAAGATAACAAAGTGCGGTACACGTAAAACTTTAATGAATATCCTAAAATAGTATGGTAAGACACACCAATTTGCAATATCAAGCGGCAAAATGAGCTGTTCGCTGGAAGCGGATGAGACCGGAAGCCAGACTCATAAAAATTACAAATGGCCACACCCACTCTTACAGGAAAAATAAGGTGGATTGTAAAAATTTGTAATATATTATTTATTATATTATATTAAAAATATTAGTATAACTATATATCATATATAGTATCTATAAAATGTAACTAAGGCAGTACACCTTAGTTCAATACTTCTCACCTATCAGTCTAAATAATATACCAACATTTGTAATGAGACAATGACGTGAAATAGAAAGTGCATGAAAACATAAATACATTATTGTTAAATATATAGAACTATAATGATAATAATATCAACTTAAGTAATAGTATCTTTGTTAATTTAAAAATATGAGTTCTGATGTACAAAGAAAGACATAAAAGTGTAAGAAGAGCCAGTGAGTCAAATGTGTCTCAAGTAATAATCATCAGGTAACTCACCAGCAATACAGACATCATTCTGAGATCAGCTTAGATCTCGTCCCACAGTCGTAATTAGGTGAAAACTTATTTTTGGCTCCCGAATTGCATTTATAGCCACCGTGAACCTACCTATCAAGGAATGACGTGAACCACCAACGTGTTTCCCAAACAAATGTGCATGTGTTACAGGCTCCAGTGGATGGATTGCCTGCTTTATAGTTTCCATAATGGAATCAGAGAGCTGTCTCTCATTCTCAGTCTGCTATATTGGCCCCAGGCAAAGTGAGTGTGACAATCACAATCATTAACAAAGAAGCATAAAGAGAAAATAGTAAACAATGTCATCTGTTTCAATGTGTTGATAGACTGGGGTAAATGAAAAAGGTCAGTCGTGGGCAAAAGGGACAACATTTCTGCTTATTCTCCCACATGATACCATTTAAAAAAAAAAAAATGATTTAGTTTTCCAAGGCATTAAACAAAGCCATGTCTATTTATCTTGTAGTGTTTTGTGATGTAATTATATTGATCATAAATGTAGCGTCTGGACCACTCCAACACACAATATATATTTTGTTAGCTAGATTTCACAAATACTTTGTAACACCCCAGGACGCCGAACAAGACCCTGGTTTCATGGTAACCCGATACATTTACAACCTTGTGGAATGCGAGCCGGCTCTCATTCTGCTTTCTCCAGAAACAAGGGGTACAAATGCACAGGAGAAATGGACTGTTCTCTAATTAATTCATAGGAATACCTTTCTTTGAATGAACAGTGTATCTTTCAGGTCATTGTGTATATTATTGCTGTGTTGTTTTTAATCTGTTGTATTATAGACTATTTTTATTAGTGCTTACGATAAACCACTCATTCAGATAACCTTACATATAGCTTGTTTAGTATCTATGAATTCGCCTTCTGATGATCTAAACAAGATTGTATATTATTTGTTGGTACGTAGGCATTATATTAGTGCCCTGAGAACCTTTAGTATTTTCAATCAAAGTTTCAGATACTAAAGTACCATGTTTCCACACAAAGAGCCATAAACTCCACAGGATCTCAAAACGCCCACTTGGGATTCCGGCTTTTCTCATTGGATAAGCCCATCTTGAGAGGTGGGGATCTTCTCCGACCTTAAAGGACCGGCTTCATGTGACCCGCCCCAGTCGGTGTTTCGGTCAGAAGCAAAGATGAAGATGTGCGAAACGCTTCAGGATACCAACGCATCTGTGCCAGCCTTTCTTCGGCCTAGTCCTTTCCATTCATCAAGTGAATCTGACTCAAACTAGCTCTTTCTCATAAACCAACTTCAGCAAGATCTTGGGGCATTAAGATTGCATCAGGAATCTATTTTAAGACAGACGAGACTTGCAAGTATCAAAATTAGTCTTATTAATTGATACATTAAGAATCATTTGCATCTTTTTACAAAGGTGTGTTTGAACTCAGAATCTGACTTATCACTCAGGCTTAGATCTGTTGAATATGCAAAAGTCTTGCATAAAATTCATTCTTTATGCCTCTTTCTATGATGAGTTAACTTTAACACCTTTTCCTATACCAACGGTAATCTGTGTGGTGTGTGGTTGTGTATGTGTAGGTCTAGACCGGCTTAAGTGTTTATGTGTATGTTAGATCAGTTTAAGTGTTTATGTAGTTAATCAAACCTTACTTGTATCACACTTACGTGTTCATTGTTTACTCATAACCGGAGTCAATACTCATGCAGATTTACGTTACAAGCTTATAGAATTGTTCAGTAAGAAGGTTATTTCCTTTAACCAGTAAATTAACGTTCTTAGAATTGACAATACGGTTGACCCTGAGTGGTCAGCTAAGTATCTACAGTGGATCTAAAATAGGAATAGTTAATTATCACTAGTTATGGTTAATTATTCATATTAATCATGAGCTGATTCGCTACAATAAAAAACAAAACAGTAAATGACAGAAAAGCTGACCATCTTAAGAGTGCCGTCTTGTAGACAAGTAACAATCAAACCATGATTGAAATTTCTAACTAACGGTGACTATATCAAGATTTTTGGATTACATTCATCATAACAAACAATTGTAATTTTGTATCTGATGTTGTAATTATATCCCACAAAGAGGGAATCCCACCAACTACATTGTCACTGCAGTATATTACATGCTCTGGAATGAACCGTCCAGTAAATACAGGCAGAGGCAAAGCGCTGGTTTGCATATTCTACCTTAGAAAAACAAAGAGCGTAAACCACATGCAAACATAACTGTATCAAATCTCACTTTTGATTTTTAGATATTCAAATTCAAAACCATATTACTCCTAAATGAACAACTTACAGTATATAATAGTAAAAACAAAATGAGTATGGGGTCAGTACCTTTGTTTGTTTATTTATTTCTGTATATATATATATATATATATTACTATTATCATACTATACTATCTATATATATATATATACTATATATTATGACTATATATTATATATATTCTACACACAACACTACCACACACACATACATATATAAATAGATAATATATTAAAATATGCTTAAAACATTAATTTATGTAATGGCATACACATTGTTTTATGCATTAGAAATCAATAAAATGTCGTCACCATCTCTGTAAAATAAAACAAACATAGTTTACTGATCATTTCTAAATAAACATTCTTTTTTCATAATTTTAATAGCCATATATGACTGGCATATAGTGTTTCTTAGTTTATACACTTAATGATCATTAGAAATAAAAGTCTTCTTTAAAGTAAGCCTTAATAAGAGGTGATTCCTCTGTGGTTATGGTGGAGAAGGTTTTCGTGGGAGGAGATCTCCCACATGAGGGAATCCCAACAATGAATCAATTCTCTCCATGCTGGGAATACTGTTCGTCATGAGAGATCTACAGAATCTAATGTTTTGCATATACACTGAAAACAAACAGCGTGTAGTTTTGACTGAGATGGTACAGTACGGCACATGCCAACAACAATTTTAGTGGATCAGTAATAATAATAATAATAATAATAACAATAATTATAATAATAATATATATATTTGCAGTGGTTAAATATTTACTTAGTGTTATACAAATTCAACTCTTTAAAAACATTTATTTTTTCCTACACCTTTCTTTCTGGATCATTTGCCTCTATTTCTCTACCTCATGCACACCCAACATTGTTTTTTATTATAATATTTCTTTAAAATCATTATGTTCATATTGCCATGCCACGCAGCTTACGTTTTTCTTCGTTGTTTCTTTCTTTCTCTTTTCAAAGTTTTGTGCTTGTGAATTGCTATGTCGAACTTTGACACCAGACAGATCTTAAACCCCACCATTCACCCACCCAACATTACCGCACCTAAATCTAATCCTCAGAAGTTTATCTCCAAACAAGTAGTTTTGCTACATTTCGTATATGGAGCGCGCACACACACACCACCCACACACACCACACACACACACACACACACACACACACACACCACACACACACACCACACGTTTTTGTGAAAAGTGGGCACATCCTATAGGCGTAATGGTTTTATACTGTACCAACTGTATGTGCTATTGCCCTACACCACCCCTACCCCTAAACCTACCCCTCACAGGAATCTTTGTGCTATTTCAGATTTTCAATATGTTCCATTCTGTGTGATTTATAAGCGTTTGGAAAAGTGGGGACATGGGGTAATGTCCTGAAAAGTCACCTTATCCTTGTAATACCTGTGTCATACCTTTGCCATTATACAAATGTATATCTTTATTTGTCACAAAAACACACACACACACACACACACACCACCACACACACACACACACACACGCATTGATCTTGTGCATTGCCACAAAAAGCACTTATATTTAATAATTACCAGTCATTCAATTAACATATTGTGAAGTTAAAGACGTTTAACTTCAAACCATTGCCTCCGGCTAAAAAGTCCTTTGTCCATAACTTTCTTCAGTGAAAATGTCATCTCATCAGGAGAGAAATTTGCATAGATCAAACACCGCTTACAAATCATTCACTTCACAAGATGTTAATTTATGGACTGGAGTCATGTGGATTATTTGTGGATTATTGTGGTGTTTTTATCAGTTGTTTGGACTCTCTTTCTGATGGCAACCACGCAGAGGATCCACTGGTACGGTGGCCGAGAAGTGCAAAACAATTCGCAATTCTGAACACAGATTTACAAGGGATGAAAAAAAAGTTAGGCAAAAGACGGGATCGAACCCAGGTCGATCATGTCAAAAAGCCAACGACACGCACTTATCCATCTGCACCACTGGAGCTGATGATTTATAGCCCCTTTTAACTAAATCTAAATAGACACCCCGTATTTTTTATTCCATAGTAAGGGCAACCATCTCCGAACTTTCTACCACGACTCTGCTGTTCTTCGGCTGTTTCTTCCTGTATACGTTGATTGACAGATGTCTCTTCCAGTCAGTGGTGAGTAATCCCAAAACCAATGGCGCTGTCTCAAACTATACCTACCTTTTCATGTTTGTCTGAATTGTCGTTGTGTTTTCAGACTTGTTATAATGTTTTCTGAATTGCTATATATGTGTTTTCTGAATTGTTGTTGTGTTTTTTAGACTTGCATTTGCGTTTGTAATTTTTTTTTTTTTCAGAATTGTGATTTGTTTTGCACTTCTCGGCCACCGTACACTGGTGAGCAAGTGATGCAATGCAAAATTTCTCCAAATCTTTTCTGATAAAAAAAAAACTCATCTACATCATGGATGGCCAGAGGGAGAGTGCATTTTCAGCAAATGTTCATTTTTGGGTGAACTATACCTTTAAGTACATCCAGTGTGTGAAAACCAGTCAGACAGTACTTTAGTAATTTGTGTATATGGCATATAGAATCAGAGAATGGAGAATAAAATTAAATGTTTTCTTGTGGTCATTTCAGACTATTATATAGACATGCACACGCCTTTGTCCATGGTTCAAAGGTGGGTGTCACTTGTTGACAAGACCGCTTCCATGCTGAAAGTGACCTTTCCATAGTATAAACAAATCATAAATAAAAGTAGATGTGTGGGTTGAAGTGTGGGCTACAAAGATGGCATCTTTCATTTCAGTTGAACATGATTGTTTGCATCCACATGATCATAGAATACATTTGATGATCAATAAAACTGATAAAAAAGTGAAATTGCAAATAGAATATGAAAAACAATATAAAAATATACATATAGATAATTCCAAAAATGGTGTTTTTCAATTGTTTATTGAATAATAATTTATTTTTATAATAATAAATTGACAAATAATAAATTAATTAATAGACTGGCCATGTACCTTTATGTACAACTCAACTTTAATTTCAGTTTGTTGTCTGTACTTACAGTGCATTTTTTCTGTCCTACTTTAAAAATTAGTCAAGATAAATCTAAATTGAAAGCATCCTATTTTTGTGAATAGAGTCTAATATCTGTCAAAACAGACCACAGAACAGACAGTATTCTTTAAAATATAATTCATTTTGAGAGATGTAATTTTTCCAAGTATCATTATTTGCAAATGATTCAAGTATCCTTTTACATTTAACAAAGACACTAAAGTGTTTGAATAGTTTGGAATGTGTTACATTGTTAAAAGTAAAAGTGTGAAATGGAAAAGCATATTAAATATGACGTATAAAGTGAGGAATTTCTATCTGGGTGATACAATAGAGATCCTCTTTGTGTCCAGGATTTCTCTAACTGCATGAATCATTGTGGTAAAGAAATCCCACACAAAAGGAATCCCTATGGAACAATTGCTTTCATATTAATAATATTGCCCGTCATGGTTTCAACCGATAGCTTGGAGGCACATGAATTGTTTTGCATATGTCATCTGAAAAGCAAAACAAAACAAAAATGCCTGAAGCAGCTTATGCCTAAAGCAGTTACGTGGTCGTTTCTACTCTAAAATGTAATACATTTAATAGAAAAAAATTCAGTGTACGCAAATATGCACAGTTCTCATCAATATTGGCATTTAAAATTGCCAAAGTTATTACTAAGTTCATCTTTGGAAACACAATGATTGATTTATATGTATAGGTTGGAAAATGTAATATATTTATTCCATATTTCACAAGCACACGTCCCTTTACCACAGTAAATATAAAGTGAAGTGAAAAAGTGGCGTGACGTGGCCAAGTATGGTGACCCATACTACTTGGAATTAGTGCTCTGCTTTTAACCCATCCTTAGTGCACACACAGCAGTGAACACACATACACTGTGAACACACACCCGGAGCAGGGGGCAGCCATTTATGCTGCGGCGCACGGGGAGCAGTTGTGGGTTCGATGCCTTGCTCAAGGGCACACCAGTCGTGGTTTTGAAGGTGGAAGAGAGCGCT
This sequence comes from Sinocyclocheilus anophthalmus, assembly GCA_018155175.1. Lineage (NCBI taxonomy): Eukaryota > Metazoa > Chordata > Actinopteri > Cypriniformes > Cyprinidae > Sinocyclocheilus > Sinocyclocheilus anophthalmus. Next base: position 206,971 of record JADLZN010001726.1, on the reverse strand, counting down.
GTACATTCACTCACCCCACCTACAATCCCTGCCGGTATGAGACTCGAACCTTTGGGTTACGAGTCCGAATCTCTTACCATTAGGCCACGACTTCCCCCTAATTAAATATGTAGATTTAATTAGATTTTGTCCACCTGAAATATTTATTATGGTCTTCAATCTGTACGTTCATCAAAAAGAGATTTTTTTTTTTATATTCGTTATTTGGCTAACATATGAAGCAACATCTTATAAAAGGTCCAGATACATTTAAAATATTCATTTTTTTGGTTCAAATGTCTTCGCACAACTGCACATACAGTAGCAATACAATAAAATCGCATAACAAAATACAATGCATTGCAAAAGAAGTTAACTTCTATACTGCTTTTGTCAATGCATAACGTACAGCGATGGAGAAATAATATGCAAAAATGACTTTATAGAGCACACTTGAGCTCATTTGTCCTGGAGCATCATGACTGTCAGCACAGCATTGTAGTTGCTCTTTGTTCTTCAATGGGCTTTGTGTGCGACTGTCTTTCACTCAATAATCATGGAGAAAAAAGGCCCAGTCCCTCACCTGAATGGCTACATGTCACTGTATTATTATGGAAAAACAGGCACAAGCACCGTTGCTGTTTGTCTCATGCAAATTTGTCGTGTAGGAAAGAGGTTGGTGGATTACGTCAGGTGAAATCCTCAGTTGCATCCCGATCAAGGTATAAAAAGTCAGTCTGAAGCACAATATAGCAATACTCCTACTTTGCCTTACAGGACAGAAGCTGTACAACAGTGACAAGAGTGACACTGAACAAGTGAAGAATGACTATCTCTGCTCTGTTGGTGAGTCAATCTATCTTCTGTGTAAAATAAGACACATTGCCTGTTATATAGTTTGGCGTATACTGTATGAGTGTCCACTAACTTGTGCTGTTTGAAACAGGTGTTTATTTCTGCTGTCGTGTCTGTTTACGGCTATCATGAACGGCCCTGCTCTGACTGCAATCAACCATGTACTGCTGATGGCTTGAGAAACGTCGCAAAACAATTACTCAAGCACATGAGCTTTAAAGACTGCAGACAGAACGAACACATTGCAAGAAAAGCCAATCCTACTTGGAAGTGCGAGTAAGTGTTCTTACAATTAATTCCGTTATTTTTATGCTCGTAACATTTCTTGTGTGTAGTAATATTAGATGAGAGGCTGTTGGGTGTTGAGGACTGAAAGTACAAAGTGTTTATATGGAAGACCCCCCTTATTTGTTTTTTTGTTTCATTATTATTGATTAATTTAACAGCTTTATAAGGCTATTTACTGTTATTTCATATTGTACACTTTATTTAATGTCATTTAATCATATTTAATAAGGTAGTTTGGACATGCTTATGCATGTAGCTGGTTCATGTTGATGAAATTAATATGGCTTCACTTAAAATGCTGACTCTTATCAGCTAAACAAGAAAGAACTGTCTTTTGAGGTTGAAACTGTATTAACAGTATTTGTTTGTCAGTAGACATTCCATACCATTTTAAGTGCTGTTTTAGATTGAGAATTTGATGGTGATAAAGGATACGATATGTGTCAATGCTCCACAACTTATGAGTCTTTTTTTCCACAGACCATCACACATGGTTTCAAACAGGATTCCTCAGAAAATCCATAACGCCACATGTGAAAAGTGTGCAGATTCAGATTTCGAGGCAGTATCGATTTTGCAAAATATCAACATGTTTTTTCAAATGACTTGCCCGAACACAAATGACACTATATTATCTGTAAAACCAGTCACAATCTCATTAGGCTGTACCTGTGCAAAGAAGCTTCACTTGTTATTGAACAATATGTAAATTATGCCTGCATGCACTTCTGATAAGCTCAGTAATATGACCATGTATTCTTTTATTTTTCATTTGTAAAAGCCAAATATAATGAATATCTATAAAAACCTATGGATTATGTTTTATGTTTTTGACAAAAATGCTCTTAATGTTTTTTACAATGCATGTTTGTAAAAACGTTCTCAAAACTATGTAATAATTTGGTTGTGTATATGTAATGACGCATTTATGTGTGCTAAATTACTCTTCTTATAGAAGTAAATAAAGCTTGTTCAAATAAACAAAATTGTTTCTTTTTTTGTATATGATATTTAAAACAGTACATGAATTTGACGAGCTCATTCAGATGCCATACTATGTCACATATATTTATATACATTATAGTTCATCCCAGTGTATGAATGTATATTTTCGATTCAGAAACAGAGTTATGTTTCATGTATTTGTTTCATATTTTAGAACTGGGTAATCTAGTCCTGGTCAGAATTATTGACACCCTTATTAAATAGGAGCAAAGAAGGCTGTGAAAACAATTCCTCAGGGTTATTTTTTTAATGTGGCTTTCAAAAAATTCACAAAAATCTAACCTTTCAATAGATAAGAATTTAAAATGGGGGAAAATCTCATTATAAAATAAATGTTTTTCTCTAATACACACTGGCCACAATTATTGGCACCCCTAGAAAATCTTATGAATAAAATATCTCTGAAGTATATTCCCATTCATATTTAAAAATTTTTAGCACACCAGGGTGAATAGGAACATGAAATTATCCAGCCATTGCTTCTTGTTTCACAGGAATATAAATATGAGGGAAAACAAAGGCCAAATTCTTTTAATCATCCATCACAATGAGAAAAATCTAATAATATATTTCTGATGTGCAGCAAAAAGATTGTTGAACTTCATAAAATAGAAAGTGGCTGTAAGAAAATAGCTAAAGCATTGAAAATCCCCATTTCCACCATCAGGGCAATAATTATAGACACTCCAATCAACTAGAGATTTTACAAATCTCGGAAGAGGATGTGTGTCGATATCATCTCAATGCACAGTGAGGAAGAAAGTTTGAATGGCCAAAGACTTTCCAAAAAAAAAAAAATAGCAGAAATTAGTTGAGTCTTGGGGTCAAAAATTCTCATACAATATCCAACAGCACCTACATTACAGCAAGATGTTTCAAGAAAAAATACTCTGCTCTCACCCAAAAACAAACTCCAGCATATTCAGATGCCAAACATTACTGGTTCCGTACACGGAACCGTCCAGGACACACAGTGTTTTTTTGATCTTTCATTCTGCATTTGACCTTTCTTGAGTGTCAAATATAACCTTTCCATAGTATCACCATAGTAACAAACTGAAAGCACCAGACAGATACCACATCTGTATCAATACATATGCAATATGCTTCTTGCTTATGGATTTTTTTTAGAAGGCATGTACCTGTAGAAGTTAAAGTGTGGGTTTATCACTCATTTACATACATTTTTCAAACACAACTTATTGGTAAAAAAAATTGTCCCTTAATTATTGTAGCATTTGTCAAACAAATCATTTACTATTTCTAAGTGAATGTTTTTGGTTGTGTTCTTTCAAAAATGTGTCAACAAAGGCACCGAGTTGTTTCAGTGCTCTATGATGTGAAACAATGATGGAGTAATAAAAGTAAAAGTGAAAAAAATGAAATTATATATATATATTTTTTTTCTGTTTAGGCTCAATACCTTTGTGAAGAATAAGTACACTTTAGTATAGTATTTATTACAGAAATTATGTACTTAAAAATATACTTAAATATGAACTGTTTTGGACACTTAATTGCAATGAAAGAAAATGTATTGTAGATTAAATTCATATTAAATGCAATTAACTGAACTCTAGAGTGTTTTTGACCCACTTTTTAAGACTTAATTACATTTTTATATGTAATTTAATAATTACTTCTATTGTCTTTGAAATATGTTTAAAGTGTACTGCTGAATGTACTGATAAGCATTTGGCAAACTACTGCAAAATATCATTTTTTCTTCTTCTTGTGAGACGATGTAGAGTGAAAGGATTGCAGGAGTGAGAGAGAGGGCAAGGAGATCATATACATGTTGTGATCAAGCATGCTATCATCTATGCCACTCAGTCCAACACTTTATTTTCTGCTTAAACTTGTATCTCATATATTTAAATGGATTTGTAATTACACATTTGTAATGGTGAAGCCTTTTATTTACACATGAGCAAAGGTGTTTTTTCGTTTTTTTTCTTATCAGTTGCGTACATTAGGGTTTTATCTTACATCTAATGTTGATAAATGAATGTTTATTGCATTATTTCAGTATCGTGTGTTACCATGATGGTGTTTAGTGTTTGTTTGACTGACACTGTACACCTTCTATATATTAGTTTTTCCCTCCTCAGCTTGTGATGAGCTTTGATTCATCATGTGACTTTCTCATCAACACCTGTTTTTGGTGGTTATCAGTGTATTATAATGGTTGAAAACAGATATTAGTATTTCAATAGGATTATACCAATTAATGAAATATGTTATTTTTTATTGTAAATTTCAGTTAAGCCTGTAAAACCTAAAAAGTTGCTACCATAATTTTTACAGTGACACTCTGGCAACCACAGCTGCCGGTATTTAACCGTAAATGTCACAGATTTTATTTTACAGTGCTTAAGACAACATACACAAAAACAGCACTTAGTTGTACTCAGTACTTACAATCAGCGAAACTGCTGACCTTATTTAGTAACTTATTTAGACTTGCTAAATAAGGTACAAGGATACAGAAAGCTGAAAGAGCTGCATTAATGGCACACAACCATTAAGTATTAGAATAGCAGCATTAGTAAATACGACACACACTCACTCAGTGATAACCATGTCTAATATGTTGATTGAAATGTCCTCATCTACTCATTTCTGAGTGTACCTGTGTGTTTGCTTTCGGAGTGTGTGTATCTCACTCACTAATCATGGAGAAAAAAGGCCCATTCCCTTACCTGAATGGCTACATGTCACTGTATCATTATGGAAAAACAGAACAGGCACAAGCACCGTTGCTGTTTGTCTCATGCAAATTTGTCGTGTAGGAAAGAGGTTGGTGGATTACGTCAGGTGAAATCCTCAGTTGCATCCCGATCAAGGTATAAAAAGTCAGTCTGAAGCACAATATAGCAATACTCCTACTTTGCCTTACAGGACAGAAGCTGTACAACAGTGACAAGAGTGACACTGAACAAGTGAAGAATGACTATCTCTGCTCTGTTGGTGAGTCAATCTATCTTCTGTGTAAAATAAGACACATTGCCTGTTATATAGTTTGGTGTATACTGTATGAGTGTCCACTAACTTGTGCTGTTTGAAACAGGTGTTTATTTCTGCTGTCGTGTCTGTTTACGGCTATCATGAACGGCCCTGCTCTGACTGCAATCAACCATGTACTGCTGATGGCTTGAGAAACGTCGCAAAACAATTACTCAAGCACATGAGCTTTAAAGACTGCAGACAGAACGAACACATTGCAAGAAAAGCCAATCCTACTTGGAAGTGCGAGTAAGTGTTCTTACAATGAATTCCGTTATTTTTATACTATATTTCTTGTGCGTAGTAATATTAGATGAGAGGCTGTTGGGTTTTAAAGGGATAGTTCACTTTGTTTATGTTCAACAGAAGAAAGAAATGGAGTAAATGATGACAGATTTGCATTTTCGGGGAAACAACCCTTAAGGACACCTCTGCAAAATATTTGCTCTGTGTAGTTCATAATTATTTATTTCCCACTTTATATTAAGTGGCCTTAAATACTATGTACTTACATAAAATAAGTACAACGTACTTATTGTGTTTATATTGTATTGAAAAAACACTTTTGCTATTATTGAGGTGGATGCAGGTAAGGTTAGCGATAGGTTTGGTGGTATGAGTAGGTTTAACGGTGGGTTATGGTGTAAGGGATGTGTCAACAGTGTAACTATATATGTAATTACAGAAATTAGTTACAGATGTAATTACATGCATGTCATTTTTAAAATATAAGTACAATATAAAAACATGTATGTACACAATAAGTGCATTGTACCAAATTATTAATTTAAAAAGTACATAGTAGGTAAGGCCAACTGAATATAAGTGGGCCCAATTTCTATTTAATGAACAGCTTAGAAGGTTATGTGCTACTTATCATATTTAGCATTATTCATGTCTTAAATTATTAATAAAGTTTTTTTTTTTTTTTTTTTTTTTTTTTTTTAGTTTCGTAGGGTATGCTGTAGCTAGTTAATGTTGAAGAAATTATTATGGCCTCACTGAGCATATTGCTGATTCTCATCAGCCAGATTACAAAATGTTTTTTTGACTAAATCAAATTGTCTTTAAAGCAACTGTGAGTAAGTTTTTTTTTTTTACCTTGAAAGATCGTTTAAAAATAGGATCAATCAAATTCTGATGGCACACTGACTTACACAATAAGGCGAATGGCTTTCTTTCTAAGCTCCCTCCAAAATGTCTTTTCTGGGAGTTTGTAAGTTTTGCAAATTTCTGCAAAAACGCTTTATGGCATTGTGGCAGGATTGCTTTAAAGCAGCAACATTAGCTGTGCCCCGATTGGTACTTGCTGTATCCTACAGCGAATTCCACTCACTTAACAGTAGTCACCAAAATACACAAAACTACATAAAGATGCTTTAACTGCGTTAACAGTATTTGTTGGCCAGTAGGAATTCAATACCATTTTAAGTGCCGTTTTAGACTCACAACTCTTTCTTTTCAACAGCTTAACTACAGATATGAACAGGCTTTCTACAGTCTACAATGCCACATGTGACAAGTGCCGAGATCCAAGTTCTTTCAAAGAAGTGCAGATTTTACAAAATATCAACATTTTATTCAAACAGAGCTGCCCGAGCACTTATAATCACAATCTCTTCATATTATCTGTCAAACCAGTCACAATCTCATTAGGCTGTACGTGTGCAAAGAAACATCACCGCTTTGGACAATTTCACTTGAGTCAAACTTATTAAAATGACCATCTCTGAACTGCAATTTTTTGCAAGCAAAATGCTCTAAATATTGTAACTTTGAAGTAATGCATGAGTGTACGATCAATTTCTGAAATGTTTATGTAAAAGCCAAATCAATCTTTGTGATCGTGGTTTATATATACATGTTATACATACCTGAAAAATGACAGTGTTATTGTTTTTTTGCCGATTTATTCTTCTTATAGAAGCGAATAAAGCGTGTTCAAATAAACCAAACTGATTTTGTGTGTGTGTGTGTATGATAAATATAACAGTACAATTGTGTAGCAGCTCATTCAGATGACCCTAGTGTCACATTATAGTTACATATTAAAATATTCTATTAATTTGTCTGTTCAGACTCATCAAACTTGACACATATGAGGGATTCCCTTGTGTCCAGAGTAAAGGAGGTAAGGATATCACACACAAAAGGAATCCCCAATATGGAACGAATGTTTCCAGGAATAATGACTATCGCGGTCCAATATCCTAGAAAAACAGTACCTGTTGTTTTGCACATGCAAACTTAAAATGTTTACTTAGACTCAGACAACTGAACAAAAATAGTACACTATTACTCTAAAATAACTTCAGATTGAAAGTTTATTCTGGAGTAGAACAGAAATGTCAACTCTTAAATCATAATTATATTTAAAGGGGTCATATGATGCGATTTCAATTTTTTTTTTCTCTTTGGAGTGTTACAAGCTGATTGTGCATAGATAAGATCCCTGAAGTTGCAAAGACTAAAGTCTTTATATATATTCTTTATCAAAGTTAAGACTCTGCCACGCCAACCCTAAAACGGCTCGTTCTAACACGCCGCCACATATCTACCTCACTATGTGAAAATATTTGCGTAATGCGCCCAAATGTTCACGCAAAGATAGAAGGCGTGGTTTCAGTAACCGCAGTTAGTGTTGAAGCAGCCATGTCAGGGAGACGCTGTGTGTTTCTAGAGAAGCAAAAGCACTTTATTTGGCCTTACGAAAGTAGATGCATTTAGGAATCTTAAGATCACTTACAACAGAACAGCAAAGCATTTAACGGACGACCGTTTTCGTGAACCTAGGAGAGGAGGTAATTATGACTTTGCTATAACAATCTGGCGCTTCTGAATCAGCTACTGTTTTGTTATTAGTTTAAGTATTTGCTATGACTGTTCAAATGCGGAGTTTTGTCTAGAGACCTGCACGCCCGCGGGACCCAAGGCAACAGGGTGTGTGGCGGGACAACTCTTGAGTGGGCGAGTGCGGGCGCGGGCGGAAGAGACTCGTGTGTGCGGAGGCGGGGAGAATAAAAGGTTACGCGGGACTCCCGCCAAAATAGAATGATCTGAATAAAAGTGTCTAAAAACACATAAATGATTTAGACACTGTAAAAGATCATTGTGCATATTTTTTGTCGTGTTATAACAAGCTTTACGAGATCGCGATTAACTGAGATTCCGCTTTTGTGTAATAAGGAGCCTGCTGCTCGCATTTGCCATGCCACACCATGCACGCAGCAGCACTGCGTGCTTTGTGTAAAATAACAGTGGTTGTGAATGGTGAAGCTTAGCCTAAATAACAATTTATCGGAGTGTTTAGCTAGGAGTTGTGGGCTTAGGAGATATTCTTCGTAAATTTCTTTGATGTACTGAAAAAGTCTATATAGATTACTTTTATGTGGGCTTTTGGGGGCGGGAGCGGGACAAAACATGAATGTCGCGGGCGGAAGCGGGACCAGATAAGATATATTTCTGCGGGAGCGGGCGGGCGCCGGACAGAATCTTGCGGTTAACGGGAGCGGGACTGAAAAATCATACACACACAAATGTTACATTTCAATGTTACAAGGGGCGTTACATTTCCGACGAGCGCTTGCGGTGTTCGGCCAATCACAAAGCACTAGGTCAGCTGGCCAATCAGAGCAGACCACGCTTGTCAAAGGAGGGGGCTTTGTAGAAAACAAAGCGTTTGAGAGAGGAGGGCATAGAGGACCTACAATAATGTACAGTATTGAAAAATAATGTGTTTTTTGAACAAAAAAAAGCATGTCAACATATTCTGTTACACCAAATACACCAAATAATGATCTTTAAAAATGCATCATATGACCCCTTTAAATAATTATGGGTTATGAATTTGTTCAGGTTACACTCTCTCTTTTTTTTAACCATACCCTTTGTGTTTGTAAATGTGGAAATAAAAGTACTTGTAGTTGTTGCTGTGTTATAAGGATGATCTTTCTGTACTAACAATGTCCAGAAATAAATAAATCACTTTCACAAGTTTTCAGTGATTTTAGAAAATATATTTTCGCAAGTGCATGATAATTCAACAATTATGACAATTAACACACAAATAAAATTGTTCATACACAAACTAAAAACAGGTATGGAGAGAGAGAGAGAGAGAGAGAGAGAGAGAGAGAGAGAGAGAGAGAGAGGAGAGAGAGAGAGAGAGAGAGAGAACAAAGCGTAGCAAGAAAGCACAGCTGTCCTCAAGGTCGTATGCTTATCTTTTTTTTTTTTTTTTTTTTTTACTGCTGGTGTCATTCCCAGCCTTCCTATCATAATTCATAAATGGAAGATTAGCTAAATCTGCTGAACTCCCCGGAAGAGATCAGAGGTAATTTATTTTATGATATCCATTTCCTATTCTTTTGAGGATCTGCTCTCCTTCACCTCTGATCTTTCAAATAAACCACAGTGGTACTGTAGGCAAAGACACAACTGAAACGTAACGCAACAAAAATAAAATAGTTATGAAATTCAGTTATGATTGAAATCGGGTCTGTTAGAATATGATCTGTCCAGTGACAGACAGGTATGGCTCAACCATGCTCAGATTCAAGCGTTAAAAATTTATTTCAAAACAAAAATGATAACAATACCCTTTCAATTGATGTAATTACTGTGTTTTGCCTTCAGAGTGCAGTATTGGAGGCTATAGAAAAATCACAGTGTAACTAAACTAAATAGAACTGCTTTACTTCCATTTTCTCTCTTTATCAAATTATTCATTACAAAAAAAAAATAAAAAATCCTAGGCACTTTAATTCAATGTGTGTAAAATTTATTTTATATTCATAAAACCTGCTATTTCAGTTTGTTCATGGGCTCTCGATCACAAAAAAAGTACACACACATTAAAACAAAGGCTTGGAAAAATGTCCAATTCATGTGTGATTTACAAATATCTCCTGAGTTCATGAGTGGGATGCTTGTTATGTAGCAAAATCCACTTCCTGACAGCTTTCCTATTGACTTGTGATTGCAAAGCGCTTCCTCTAGAGGGTGGCTCTAGCATACTCACTGCTTCAGAAGTGCTTCCTTAGCACAATACTTGATCAAACACACTATATTACTGGAAAATAATGTCTTATTTCAAGAATACCATCATAGAAAGGACTAAATAAAATACATCTGAATGTGTGTGGCGACACCACAGTTGAACCCAGCATATGCCGGAGTAAGTAAGGCAAAATAGAAGGATGTGAGAGACCTTGACATGGTGTTAACCTGAACAGTAGAGTACTTCGAAATACAATCGAGTCGTATCAAGCAGAGACAAAGCTCGGTGGGGTGAACCTACCGCGCATGAGAAGATGGCTAGACGGGAGCTGCATCCAAGCAGAAGAACTACAACTCCTCTGTCACTCCCAGAGCTGTTCAGGTGCTCCTGTCAGCAGTGTTGCGTTACAACTGCCAAACGATAACACTCTAGGCCGACATGAAGTATTCCATCTAGATGAAAAGTGGTGATTTTTTGGTGAGTAAATGTGTCAAACAAAAAGCATCTAAATATTTATAGGTATTGTATGGTGGCATGGTGGGGATCAAAACAGATTTGTCAGATTGTAAAGTCTATAGCCGGTATGACACAGGTGGGGGGTCTTTAGCTATTGGGATGACAATGAGCAAATGGAGTGTTTGCCAATTTCAAGCTAGGGACAGTGACATTAGGCGTATATAGTGGATGTGTTCACCACGGCTGCATTTACATTGGTGATTAAAAATAACTAACAAAAAGTAAGTATTATGAAATATTTTACTATTTATAAATCACTGTGGTTTCTATTCTCTTGTCTTCCTTTACTATTATATTTGTAAACGTTGCTATTTTATGCGCTGCAATTCAGGTCACATGATGGGCCTAACAGAATGGATGATCTAAAAATCTAAATGCCTCAAAAAACATTGGTGCTTATTATCATCATGTTGCGGACAATTGCTGCTTTTTATACTATTTATGTGTTCTACACCTTTCTTCATGATGCTATTGCTGAAACTAAATCACAAGATACAGGATGTTGTATTTCGGAAATAGGAAATCAGTTTGTAAGATTATAAATGTTCTTTTATTCACTTTTGATCAATTGTAATGAACCTGTGTGTGACACATAAGAAGTAAAGCGATTTCTTCCAAAATCCTGTTTATAAATGGATTATATATGACAATGCCATGACTGTTACAGTATACGGCAACAATGACATGTACGGGGTTTCCGCACCGCGTCCGAACCCTAAAAAAGCCCAAAAGAAACTAAAAAAAACAAACCACAAGAAAGATTTTTTTTCCGTTCCCCGCAACGCCCACACTTACACATTTTACATCATGACTTTCTCTGTTAGAATTAAAAGATGACTATTTTTTTTTATATCTATACAAAAAAAGAAAAAGTGAGAACACCAGCGGCAGGCACTGAAATGTGCTTTTCCCTTGCAATGCGCCTTATCAATGACAATGAACATACTAGGTTTGAATACTAAGGTAGATTTAGTCAGTCATGAAAAAAGTAATGTACAATAAAAAAATACACCTAAAACATAAACACAAACAATATATAAAAAAGATTGCACTGTCCTAAGTAGATTAAACAAAAATGAAATAGAACATAAAGAAAAAAATTTTCCTCTCGACGGTCTCAGACTGGGAGTGTGGCGGGGTGACACACCATAGCACTTCCTTAAATAAAATCCGCGTTCATTGCATTGTGGCGCTGTTACTGCCACGCAAGATCGTGAGTCGGACCGCCGCGTCGGGGTAAGGGTGTAAGAGACATGCATTCACACTTGGACATTTTAGAGTAAACTCTTCCTTACGTTTGAATAATAATCCGTCTGTTTTCAATCAAGAAGAATCGTGCTGTTTTTCTCGGCAGTATTCCACGGTGGTCACAAACAACAGCCAGAAAAAAAAAAAAAAAAAAAAAAAATGCTGTTGGCCAATTGCTATAAAGGCTCATTGGCACGTCAGTTCTTCCTTAAGCTTCCGTGTTTGATGTATTCGCTCTGTACCTCAAACTGCCAGGGCGGGACACGAGAGTCCCACACTTTCTGCTGCTTTACGCATCTCTCTGCATATCACGACGGCCCTGACCTCCGCTCTAACCCACCGTCAGGTCTGCTGCACCATCCTGCGTTAGTGGGGGCAATGACTTGCTCTCCCACCCGGTTAGGTAAAGTGCCTTTCTAGAGCCACCAAGCTGGTGACTCGAAAACACAATCAGTCCCGACACTATCCGGAACTCTCCTCCATTTCTGGGGAAAGAAAAACAAATAGATATACAGTATAAGATAGATATCAAACACTGCAACTTTGACAGGGGGAGTGTATGTTGGCCTGACCCTTTCCTTAATCACCATATGAACACTTTTAACACACCAACCTTAATTGTCTTGCAAATATAGCATTCATCTCTATTTGTTTGCTCTATTACATGCTTGTACAAGTCCATTCAAAAGTTTGAGGTCAGTTGTAAATGTTACTTGGTTATCCCGCAGGAGGCTCACACCGATTCCAAAAAAATGCTGCTCTTTTCAACTTATATTCTAACGAATCCAATTTTTTATTTTAATCACGGTTTCCACTAAAATTTGAAGCAGCACAACAGTTTTCAACAATGATAATTAGAATGTTTCTTGAGCACCAAATCAGCATATTAGAATGATTTCTGAAGGATCATGTGACTCTGAAGACTGGAGTAATGATGCTGCAAATTCAGCATTACCATCACAGGAATAAATTACATTTTAAAATATTAAAATATAAATCAGTTCTTTTAAATTGTAATAACATTTCACAATATTACTAATGTTTCTCATTAAATAAACGCAGCCTTGGTGAGCAGAAGAGACTAATCTTCCCAATTCCAAACTTTTGAACTGTAGTGTATGTGTGTTGACTAGAATGTGTGTCAGAGCATCACTCACGTCAATCAGTTGTTTGACCTCTTGTTTTTTCAGGTCGCTGCTGATCTTGGCGGCGAGTAGGAGGCATGCAGCCGCCACCAGCTTCCTGTTCTGCTTGTTGAGACGCCCCTGTAGGACCAGCTTCTCGAAGTACACAAATGCCATGGCTATGGTGACCGGCTGCAAAGAAGACTCCTCTCCCACTGAACGGATTTCTCTCTTCAAACTGATGAAGAGAGGGAAGGACAGATATGTCGGGAGACATAAAGAGAACAGATGACAATGACGACAAAAGACCGTAGTCATATTCGTGCACAAATGTAACTTAAGTACTTTAAAATGTAACTGTACTTTATTCAGCTAGTTTTCATAAGGTGTTAAGCTGTCTTTTGAAAAAGTTCGGTTTAATCCGGTTATTGCATACATAATAACAATATGACCATATTCTGATTAACATAGGAATATTCCTTTGCATGTAAACAGTTACTGAAATAAAATAACATTTAAAATGTCAGTGTACCTTCTGATTTTGCTCAGTGTGAGTTTGATGTGGGGGAATTTTTCCTTAAAGGTCTCATTCATGTCCTTCTTCAGATCTGACGGTTTGACGTACTCTATTACGGTTGTCTGTAAGAAAACCACAGCGAGAGAAAGAGAGTGACAGTAAAAACAGAGGATTTAAATTAGTAAGATAATCAGCTTTTAAAAATCTTTTTTTACAGTCCACCGCATGTGTATAAGCAGTATTATCCAGTGTCAGTAATGACGTCAGCTGGATAAGTTATGTTTATCCGTGTCTATAGGTCAGACCACCCTGCTTTCAGCAGAGGCTTAATCACATAGATAGCCAGTCATCCCCACATATGTGTCTGATGGGTAAATTAATGTCCAAAAACAAGAAACAAGACCAAACTGGGCTGCATTAAATATCCCAAAACACAAACATACATCTGTGAATAGCTAAATGGCTGAGCAGCTGTGTTATGTGGTTTGATTTAAAGAAACCTTTTAAAAACAAGTCAGGTCATATTCAACAAAAAAAGAAAAAGAAAAAGAAAAGAAATGTATGACAGTGCGTGTACTGTAATTAATATCATAAGTGATATATAATATTTGACAATACCTGGATCTACAAAAAAGCACTTAATGTCCAGAGCTTTTTACTGTAATGAGAATTTGGGGACAAAATGGTCTAAATTGTACCTATACATTTAATAAACTATTTAAATTAAATTAAAATATTCTTTCCTTCTTTCCTTTGAATTGGGTTTGTATATATATATATATATATAATAGATTTATAGTATAAAAATTACACAATGGTCTGTCCTGAATACTCGATTCTGATTTGCTGTCAGGTCTGCATAAAACCGATATTTTTTTACCGTTACATGCACAGGTGTTCCAAGTCAGTTTATCACCGTGCTATATTAAGCACCCCACCACACACACACACACACACACACTGGAGATCACGCTGCACACAGAAACATTCAGGAGCAAAGAAACTTGTTGTTAGCACTGCCCTGTGACTTTTGTGAACAAAATAGCTTCGATACGGAGTCGCTACATTATATTTCTCAGCAATAAGGAGGTAAAATCGCTGTATTTGAATTAACTAAACTCACAGCTTCATTGTTTGTAGAGAGAGATGCACAGATGGAATTCACACGTAACTTTTATCCCTCCCCCTCTCTCTCAATAATTAATTTAAATACTATAATTCATTCAAATAAATGTGATCTTACTGCGCCACTTTATCGCTGTGTCTGATTTGAAGCGGGCAGAATGCTAGTTCTAACGTGCCGTAACTGACGAAAATAACTAATATTAGGCTGCAAACATCATTAACAGCTTTAACTTGTCAATGCTGGCAAATGACCATGGTATAAGTGGAATATTGCACAGCTAGCTGTCTCTCACCATGTATGAGGCAAAGATGAGCACTCTTTTGTGTTTTCCACATGGCCACCGTGGGTCACTGAGCACATTAGGGTCATAGTCAGGGTCTTCAAGGCCTGAAAAAACAAACAAACACACAGAAGGACATAGCTGTCAAATGAGCCAATCAAACTACAGATAACACAACTGAAAGTAGCATGTACAAGCGTGGTTTTGAGATGATGGTGAAAGCATCTTTCTGCACTGACTAGGCATAGCTGTATTAAAGGGGTAGTTCACCTAAAAATGAGACGTCTGTCACCTGCCAGGGTGAGTAAATATTGAAGAATTTTTCTTTTTGGCTTAACGTTTCCTTTAAGACGACACACGTAGAAATAGCAATTAGTACTCAGTATGTACAATCAGCGATACACTCACACATGCGTTGCTAATGCAGGCTTACTAAATAAGGTACAAGAATACAGAGAGCTGAGTTGATGACTCACACACACACTCAAGTATTAGAATACAGGAATAGCAGCATCAGTAATTATGACACCACACACACACACACACACACACACACACGTGCCTGAAATACTGTGATAATAACCATGTCTACCAAGTTGATTGAAATGTCCCTACCCACTCTGTGAATAATACAGCATTAAAATCTTTATTATGCTCTCATCAGTTACTACACACTTACTTGTATGAGTGTGTGTTTGTTTTCTGAGGGTGTATGTGTGATTTAATTTCACCATTTAGACACGAATGAAAGAGAATTTCAGTGTCTCCACAGTCCAGAATTAGCTTTAAAATGCTTTTAGGCATTACAACACACATACACTTCTAAAGTTTAACAAAGTCAAAAAAGGTCACATTCAAAGGAATCTGTTATAGAAAAGAGTTACAGATGTTGTCAGATTTCAGTGTGGCTGAGATTTAAGTGGTTACAGAACTGAACAGAGGAAGTATGTGTGTATCATTGGTTTGCTACGTGCATGTGTGTGTACATATATATATGGGAAGTCGTGGCCTAATGGTTAGAGAGTCGGACTCGTAACCCAAAGGTTTTGTAGGGATTGTAGGTGGGGGGAGTGAATGTACAGCGCTCTCTCCCACCTTCAATACCACGACTGAGGTGCCCTTGAGCAAGGCACCGAACCCCCAACTGCTCCCCGGGCGCCGCAGCATAAATGGCTGCCCACTGCTCCGGGTGTTGTGTTCACGGTTTGTGTGTGTTCACTGCTGTGTGTGTGCACTTTGGATGGGTAAATGCAGAGCACTAATTCTGAGTATGGGTCACCATACTTGGCCACATGTCACTTCACTTATATATAAAACATACCCATTTATCATTTTATATATAAAACACACACAATTTTTGTTTTTTGATGTATGAATAAAACTTGGCTAACCTTTTTAAACGCCCACATGCCATCCCATAATCGCAATAAACTTGCTACTTTTGATATGAAAGAAATTCTGAGATTTCAAATCCTGTCAATTTTATTACAAAATTCAAAATAAATTTTATAAATGAATTAAATTATTACATTTCAACAATGAATTGGAGTGTAAGCATAATTATATAACTCAAAAGTTGATATAAAACTGACTTGAGTGCAATTTAAATTGCAATTGAAACAGCAACTGAATTTAATATTTTGGACATGTTAATTTTTGGACTTGGACTTTTGGACTAACATGATTCTCTGTATAGTTCAAAGCTTTAGTTGAAAGATTTTTTTCCTTAAGAAAAACTGACAAGTACCGTACCTGATACATATACATATGAAGTGATGTCGAATTGAATTAAATTGAGAATCGAATCAAGAGCTTGTGAATTGGAATCAAATTGAATCACGAAATCTATACCCAGACCAAGTGGACACAATTCACCATGACCAAAAAGAAAAACTTGCATATAAATTTAAAATGAAATTGCCAAAACTTAATTTTTGGTTTTGTTTTTTTCCACTAACTTAAATATTCTAACTGAAAACTTCAGC
The DNA here is from genome assembly GCA_018155175.1 of Sinocyclocheilus anophthalmus. Classification (NCBI taxonomy): domain Eukaryota; kingdom Metazoa; phylum Chordata; class Actinopteri; order Cypriniformes; family Cyprinidae; genus Sinocyclocheilus; species Sinocyclocheilus anophthalmus. The sequence goes on along the minus strand of JADLZN010001726.1, from coordinate 190,043 downwards.
ATTTCGGCCAAAAATGTCTTTTTCAGTTCTTCAAAGAAGTCTCTTCTGCTCACCAAGGCTGCATTTATTTGATCAGAAATACAGTAAAAACAGCAATATTGCAAATTATTATTGCAATTTAAAATAACTATTTTCTATTGTAGTATATTTTCAAATGTAATTTATTCCTGTGATTCAAAGCTGAAGTTTCAGCATCATTACTCCAGTCTTCAGTGTCACATGATTCTTCAGAAATCATTCTGATATGCTGATTTGCTGCTCAAGAAACATTTCTTATTATTATCAATGCTGAAAACGGTTTCATATTTTTTCAGGATTCTTTTACGAATAGAAGGAAAAGAACAGAAAACTTTGGTACCATTTTACATGTCTTTCCTGTAACATCTGATCAATGTAAAGCATCCTTGCTCAAAAACAAACTTTTGAATGGTAGTGTATATATTTTCACTATTAAAAAGTTAAAACATATCTAAATTGGTCAAGTAATACCAAATAAGACCAAGAAGTTTCTGTAATGAGTAGGGTTAGGGTTAGTCTGCAAACATTAAGCTTATTTGAGGACAATATATGTCTACGGGAGGTCCTCACGAGTATAGGTGTACTAGTTTGTGTGTGTGTGTGTGACATACCCAGGTCCAGGCCGACGGTGCTGTTCAGGCGAGAGGGAGGATAACTGCAAGGGATGCTGTTTCTGGAATACGGCATGGGTAGAGCGAGATCCACTGCGGGTTTGTGGTGGTCCAGAGCGTTAGTGGGGTACAGGAACTGAGCGTACGACACCGTCTGCACAACAAATAAGATAATAACAAGCCGTCTGTCAGCCTGAGACATCCTAACGGCACATTTAACCTTCTGGGTGCATCTAATGAAGAGACATAAAGCTGTCATTCATGAGCAGGTCGAGTGGTACGCTGAGCACAATGTGACATTGTGACATTTCCTGACTGACTGACTGACAGGTGCAGGGATAGAATGACAAGCTCTTACCCTGCCGTACATGTCCAGCTCCACCCCCTCCAGCCCGGGAAGCATCTCTAGGGTGGTGGATATTCCTCCAGATGAGTGCCTCCGCCGCTGAGCATCCAGACGAGGATCACTGACAGAATGACAGATGCTCGTTTTCATTTATTAAATACAAAATTGAGAACAGGGATGCTCAAACTTATTTGTCAGCCGATTCCCGACTTAAAACAGTACTTGAAGTACACCCTGAGATTTTAAGTTCATATAGCAATAATTTAAAGGGATAGTCAACTCAAAATTTCTGTCATCATTTACTCATGCTGTTCCAAACCCATAACAATTTGGTTAATCTTGTCAACTAATCAAGATTGTTGAAAGAATTTCCAAAAGGTTTCTGTCCCTTTATTGAAAGACCAGGTACCACAACTAAGAAGATCCAAAAATGTAATAAAATTAATCCAAATGATTAATTTGAGTTTCGAAGATTAACTAAAGTCTTATGGGTTTGGAATAGTGTGCGATATATATTGTCTACGATAATATCGTAATTGTTGTTTAAATTATATGCGATTTGACATTATCAAGTATATCGCAAATATGCATGCATACACTGTGAAATGTAGGTTAGACTACTGCGCGTATGCATTTAGAGTTCACACTTTCACTGCGGGATTTAGTCTATTAAAATACATTCAGAATTCCCCCCAAATTCAAGATAGGGGGAAAATACAGTATGCCCCCGTATGACTTTTATATTTATATAATCTGATATAGTTAATATCACAAAAAGAGTACAGTTTTTCTCCAAATATCAGCACGATTACAAATGTGATATTGATTTTATAAAACAGTCCAATGAACAACAAGTTACGTAGAAAATATTTCAAACTGAATGAATCAGCCGTTTGAACGAATTGGTTGAATTAATGACTCAATGACTCACTCATGCAGCAATTTGCCGTCGCAATTTTAGGTTTATTTTTATTTTAGTTTCAAATATGAGTATTTAACTTTCTTTTTTTTAAACATCAAAATATTATTTATGCAATTGTAACTGCAGTCATGCATTCATGTCCTGCATTAAACAGAGTGTAAATGCATCTAAATGCCACTTAAGATGCAGTTTCTGTGCCACCTCTGCATTGCAAACACAAATTTTGAATTACTAACAGCTCTATAGTTCTTACTTTTGCATGTCTTTATTAAATATTTATAAAGTTTGACACCAAAGTGATACCTACTTTAATTCAGTTTTTCTATATATGATATAATATATATCTATATATATATATATATCTATAAATATATAGATGTGGTGGGCCGTCAGTGCCAGCAAAGCCTTCTCTGCTGGCCTAAACAATATCAGAATCACTTATTTAGTTTTAAAATATTTTTCCATGAATGCGTATTAAATTATTTCCAATAGTCTATTCTCTTCATTTCATAGCTTTTCTCTTGGTTGCACTGCTTCCAGCAGTGTATGTTTATATTAGAGCTTTTATCCAATCATATTTCAGCAATCGTGTTGCCAGGGTCAAAGAAATCTGCCTTAAGGCCTTCAGAATCAACAGCGCAGGCGTCTGTTAGCTTAAATCAATGGCAATGAAACCGTTGCTTTAACCAATCAGATTTCGAGTTGGCAGCACTGGGGCCATCTAGCAGGCTTACGATAACGTTGGCATTTTCTCGTCCTTTGATTGGATGATCAGCATACTAGCTAGCAAACAGCTTCATTGTAAATCATTTTATTAAAACTTAGTAAAACTTTTATTACTGTTTCTCAGGTTTAGATTTTCAGTGCATTTTGAAAAAATATTTGCCTACTATAATTAGTCAACCTAAAAACAGCAGTCCTAATGCTGAATATCTCAGTTTCCAGAGTGGAGCTGTATTAACCGGTCTTTTCCTCCAGCCGCACCGCTTATTTGTTTTATACCAATGCTATCGGTATAAATGCGTTTTGGGTGAATAAATGTCTGTAAGAACATCGGATGGACTGTATTTGTGTCATTTTGTTAGGTTAATGCTTCAGCTACAGATGATGTGTTGTGCAATTGTTAATTGGGTTTCTTTTTTTAGTAATGGCATTCATTCTCGCTATGTAAGATACCTGTCTGTTATGTAGTGCCCTGTTATACTGCATTACTGTGTAATATTTATGGTTTCTATGGCCGTGGTATCATTATGATGGTATGAAGAGATGGATTAATTCATGTAGGACGCCACTGAAGGCCTAGCTGTAAAATGCATGGCCCGCCACTGATATATATATATATACACACACATACAATATCTCACATAAGTGAGTACACCCCTCACATTTTTTAAAATATTTTATTATATCTTTTCATGTGACAACACTGAATAAATGACACTTTGCTACAATGTAAAGTAATGAGTGTACAGCTTGTATAACAGTGTACATGTGCTGTCCCCCTCAAAATTACTCAACACACAGCCATTAATGTCTAACCCGCTGGCCACAAAAGTGAGTACACCCCTAAGTGAAATGTCCAAATTGGGCCCAAAGTGTCAATATTTTGTGCGGCCACCATTATTTTCCAGCACTGCCTTAACCCTCTTGGGCATGGAGTTCACCAGAGCTTCACAGGTTGCCACTGGAGTCCTCTTCCACTCCTCCATGACGACATCACGGAGCTGGTGGATGTTAGAGACCTTGCGCTCCTCCACCTTCCATTTGAGAATGCCCACAGATGCTCAATAGGGTTTAGTTCTGGAGACATGCTTGGCCAATCCATAACCTTTACCCTCAGCTTCTTTAGCAATGCAGTGGTCGTCTTGGAGGTGTGTTTTGGGGTCGTTATCATGTTGGAATACCGCCCTTTCGGCCCAGTCTCCGAAGGGAGGGGATAATGCTCAGCTTCAGTATGTCACAGTACATGTTGGCATTCATGGTTCCCTCAATGAACTGTAGCTCCCCAGTGCCGGCAGCACTCATGCAGCCCCAGACCGTGACACTCCCACCACCATGCTTGACTGTAGGCAAGACACACTTGTCTTTGTACTCCTCACCTGGTTGCCGCCACACACGCTTGACACCATCTGAACCAAATAAGTTTATCTTGGTTTCATCAGACCACAGGACATGGTTCCATTAATCCATGTCCTTAGTCTGCTTGTCTTCAAACTGTTTGCGGGCTTTCTTGTGCATCATTTTTAGAAGAGGCTTCCTTCTGGGATGACAGCCATGCAGACCAATTTGATGCAGTGTGCGGCGTATGGTCTGAGCACTGACAGGCTGAGCCCCCACCCCTTCAACCTCTGCAGCAATGCTGGCAGCACTCATACGTCTATTTCCCAAACACAACCACTGGATATGACGCAGAGCACGTACACTCAACTTCTTTGGTCGACCATGGTGAGGCCTGTTCTGAGTGGAACCTGCCCTGTTAAACCGCTGTATGGTCTTGGCCACCGTGCTGCAGCTTCAGGGTCTTGGCAATCTTTTTATAGCCTACGCCATCTTTATGTAGAGCAACAATTCTTTTTTTCAGATCCTCAGAGGGTTCTTTGCCATGAGGTGCCATGTTGAACTTCCAGTGACCAGTATGAGAGAGTAGGGATGTAACGGTATGAAAATTCGGTCTGTTTTTTGATCTACACACCTATCACTTTTTAAGACTAAAACAAAAGATGGATTCATTGTTATTCTTAATTAAAAAGCATAACAAGAATAAAACAGTAAGATACAATGACAATGTTACGCCCCGTCTAGGGGTAAAGGACGCAACATGAAAAGAGAGAGAGGAAGCGGGGAATCTTTTGAGGGTTTTTAATGAAACCAAACAAAGAAAAGGTACAATCATCAAAATAAATCAATGAATAGGGAATTTCCTTCAGGAGTTGACCAGGTCAAAATAATAAACAAAACTTCCTTATTTTAAGACCTCTTTCCTAAACCCTATACAAAATAGAATAAAATAAAAAGTACAATATACTAACCTAACTCCCTAACCAAAAACAGAAATCAAAAAGGTTACAATAAACAAAATGGCGTCAAACTCCTTACTTTCTCCCAACCCTCTATATTTACAATGATATACAACCATTTACAAGATCAGGCAAACAGAGTTAAAAGGAGAATCCAAATCCACGTCATAACAAGCAATGAGGTCAAACCCAAACAGTTCCTACTTACAAAATTCGTATCTCTTTTAAAGATCAAACAATCCTCACTCTAAACAACCCACATTCAACTAAGAGAACACATAGCCAAACGCAACAACTCTCTCTCTCTCTCTCTCTTTCCTCTACTCTGCTCTGCTCTGGGGAAAGGAAGTGACATCAGGGCTTTTAAGGTGTGCCTTTTTTTTAATGCACCAATCCAGATTAGCCTGCAGGAGCCAATCAGCATCACACCTGGATACAGACACTTTCAAAACAAAAGAGACAGAAACGAGAAAATACAAAACAAAGGGTTGTAACAGACAAACTAGCTTATAAAACGTTTATTAACAAAAACGAATAAGACGAGGCATGGCATAGGCTACACCACATGCTGTATTATATATCGACTAATAAATTACAGAACGTTTAGCAAACACTGAGGAACCAAATAAATAAAAAAGAGAGCCTCCATAGCATAACGTGAGGTAAACAGCAAAGATAACAAGCTTTACAAAATGAATACAAACAGTAAAGTAAAACTAAACTGGCTGTCGGTGACAGTGCTTGCATGTTTTTGTCCCACAAGAATACCAACATGTTCACCTTTGGTTTAAGAAGCGTTCTTTTACTTTACTTTAGCATGAAACCCATTCATCGTTTCCTCAATTTTCGCGTCATTTTTGCTACATACAGCTTCGCGCTCCTGACGCGGCGAGAATAAACCAGGCTCTACACTCGAAGAGCTGCGCAGCTCAAACGAGTCGCGCGGTTTCGTTATGCTTTCAGTTTCGTTTGCCGTTTGATGTTTCTCACATGCAACAGAAATGCAGCGCTTACGAGTTAAACAATGCAGTGGTCCGCACACAAAATTTAGTCGCACCGGCAGAAAAATTTATCGCAAAATGCGCCCATTTGGTCGCACACTGGAGTTCTGTGCAGTACAGTATTTATTTATCCTCAGTTGTTCAAATCACTGTAATCGAATACGGTTATAGTGATAAATATGAAACGGTAATACTAACCGTAGGGAATTTTATCACGATTTATCGTCAAACCGGTAATCGTTAAATCCCTATGAGAGAGTGAGAGTGATCACACCTTCTCCCCATTCACACCTGAGACATTGTAACACTAATGAGTCACATGACACGGGGAGAGAAAATGGCTGATTGGGCCCATTTGGACATTTTCACTTAGGGGTGTAAACACTTTTGTGGCCAGCGGTTTAGACAATAATGGCTGTGTGTTGAGTTATTTTGAGGGGACAGCAAATTTACACTGTTATACAAGCTGTACACTCACTACTTTACATTGTAGCAAAGTGTCATTTCTTCAGTGTTGTCACATGAAAAGATATCAAAATATTACCAAATGTGAGGGTGTCCTCACTTCTTTGAGATCTGTGTGTGTGTATCTATATATATATATATATATATATATACCTCTGCCTTTAAAATGCCCATGGAAAAGTGAATTTCTGTTACTCCTGCAAACTAACCACTGCACAGAATATGAAGAATATCAAAAGCTTTGGGAGTCAGCTGTCCATGGCAGTCCTAAACCTGCCAAAGTACCAGCACAGTAACATGCTCAGCAAAATATCAGCTATTATTGCTATCGACAAAATTCCACAAAATTTTGAGATATAATTTTTTGTCATTATCGCTCTCTGATGTCGGATAATGGTCACATGACATGTACTTTTAAAAATAAAATGTTTGAACTTTTTTAGAAAAGTTCTTTATTTTGATCGCTTTCATTTTAAAATGATTTAATTTGACATTTTTATCATTTAATTAATTATCAACTCTGATTAAGAGCAAATCTTACACAATTTCCAGGCTAGCTAAGCATAACTGAGGTCATTTGCAGAAGTCTTAATGATAAAAGCTATGACTGTTTTTAGTGCAAGAAAGCTGTATTCAAATTATAATTGAACTTCAGAGATAAACAAGTGCTGCAAAGTGTTTGCATACGAAAAGCGTATGAAATTGGAGTTTTGTGGCTTTAAGTCCACGTCTAACAGCTCTGAGATCATCTGTGTTTGATATCATTTATTAAAATCATTTTAGTTGATATGTGAATTTAAAATTTCCCTCTCTAGAATGTCTTTTCCCTTAATACTACCTACTTCTGACTGACTGCGATATACAATAAAATCTGTTGGATATTTAAAAATAAAAGCCCCTGAGATGAGCCTTGCAGTATTTCCCAACCCTAAACAAGATGAAAAGACATGTTAGCTCATTAAATTTAATGTTGTTTGGTTGAAAGAGCAGCAGACAGATTTTTACTGACTCTTTACTGAAAACATGAAGCCTTAGAAAAGTTCAAACACAGAGCCAATTCAACACTCAATTATCAACACACACAAGTCTAACTCACCTAATACAGACAGCTTCAAATTCAACCTGATGTCTCAATGATATGCTTTTCCTTCCAGATTGAAGTAGCTGAGCATGTTGTGTACAGCGCTGCTCTTTAAGCACTGACTGAACACACACACACACATATATTCACTCCCTCTAGCATTCCTTATCTACAGTCTTAGACCGCTTGCATAACATGGCTGTTTAATTTCTTCTCTCTTTCAAAAAATGTAACCTAAAAGACAGTTTCCCATGGTCCAATTCCTTATTTCAGCATTTTATGGAACAATAATGTAGAGGGTGGGAAAGGAGAGGAGGTTGTTGGCCGTGTCATGCCAGGCTCAGCTCAGGGATGTGGGAAAAATTCCTTCCTGCCCCATTTGCCTTGCATCTCTCCCTGGATATGAATCCCCTGAGAGCAGAAGAACCAAACTGACCTTATATTCAACTTAACATATCTCCTTGTGTATATGCGTCTATTTGAGATTTAGGAAAATGGCTAGGAATGGGAATCTCAATTTTAATTCTGATTCCAATTTTTCGACTGAACAATTCTCCAACCTTAATGATTCCATCGATTCTCCTACTATATTAGTATATTTTTGTATAGTATTATTTGAACCCAGTCACACCTAGGTGAATAACTGTTGCTAACTATTCAAGAAATATACAAATGTAAGGAAAGACTTAAAGTTACTTTTTGGTAACTTATTAAGTGTATGCAAATGTTTAAAGTTGTGATAAAATGGATCTAATGTTAGATCTTTTCTTCCGTATCGTGACATACATCTGAGTAAAACAGATTAAAAATAAAAAAGGCCATGTAAAAAATCTGAATCAGAATGAGCTTTAAAATAAATAAATAAATAAATATAGCAAACTTTTATTTTGGATTCAATGAATCACGATGAATCGATTTGACAGCACTAACACACATACAGTGGGGCAAAAAAGTAACACCAATTGTGCAAGTTCTCCCAATTTAAAAAGATGAGAGAGGCCTGTAATTGTCATCATAGGTATACCTCAACCATGAGAGACAAAATTAGAAAAAAAAAAATCCAGAAAATCACATTGTAGGATTTTTAAAGAATTAATTGGTAAATTAATTAATTAATTAATACTTAAAAAGTATTTGGTCACCTACAAACAAGATTTCAAGATTTCTGGCTCTCACAGACCTGGAACTTCTTCTTTAAGAGGCTCCTCTGACCTCCACTCATTACCTGTATTAATGGAATCTGTTTGAACTCGTTATCAGTATAAAAACACCTGTCCACAAACACGCCAACCAGATACCCAACCTCACCACAACCCTCCACCAAACTCCATGGCCAAGACCAAAGAGCTGTCATAGGACACCAGAAATAAAATTGTAGACCTGCACCAGGCTGGAAGACTGAATCTGCAATAGGTAAGCAGCTTGGTGTGAAGAAATCAACTGTGGGGCAATTATTAGAAAATGGAAGACATACAAGACCACTGATAATCTCCATCGATCTGGGGCTCCACGCAAGATCTCACCCCGTGGGGTCAAATGATCACAAGAACTGTGAGCAAAATCCCAGAACCACACGGGGGGACATAGTGAATGACCTACAGAGAGCTGGGACCAAAATAACAAAGGCTACCATCAGTAACACACTGCGCCGACAGACACGAGTCCGCCAGGGACTCAAATCCTTCAGTGCCAGACGTGTCCCCCTGCTTATGCCAGTACATGTCCAGGCCCGTCTGAGGTTTGCTAGAGAGCATTTGGATGATCCAGAAAGGATTGGGAGAATGTCATAGGGTCAGATGAAACCAAAAGAGAACTTTTTGGTAAAAAATCAACTTGTCGTGTTTGGAGGAGAAAGGATGCTGAGTTGCATCCAAAAAACACCATACCTACTGTAAAGCATGGGGGAAACATCATGCTTTGGGACTGTTTTTCTGCAAAGGGACCAGAACAACTGATCCGTATAAACGAAAGAATGAATGGAGCCATGTACCGTGAGATTTTGAGTGAAAACCTCCTCCATCAGCAAGGGCATTGAAGATGAAAATGTGGCTGGGTCTTTCAGCATGAAAATGATCCCAAACACACCACCCGGGCAACAAAGGAGTGGCTTCGTAAGAAGCATTTCAAGGTCCTAGAGGCCTAAGCCAGTCTCCAGATCTCAAACGGACTAGAGAAAAGCGTGGGGAAGGGAGCGTTGAAAATCCGGAGGTTGTGCCCACAGCGACAGCCCTGAAAAACATTACTGCTCTAGAGGAGATCTGCTTTGAGGAATGGGCCAAAATACCAGCAACAATATGTGAAAACCTTGTGAAGACTTACAGAAAAACGTAAATGACAACTTAGCCGTACATTGCCACGAAAGAAAGGGTATATAACCAAGTATTGAGATTAAATTTTGTTATTGATCAAATACTTATTTCATGCAATAAAATGGAAGTTAATTATTAAAAAATCATACAATGTTTTTTTCTGGATTTTTTTTTCTCATTTGTCTCTCATAGTTGAGGTATACCTATGATTAAAATTACATGCCTCTCTCATCTTTTTAAGTCGGAGAACTTGCACAATTGGTGGCTGACTAAATATGTGGTATTGTTGTCCACTGGACATACATAGCCAGACTTGTTATTATATATATATATATATGTGACCCTGGACAAAAAAACCAGTCATAAAGGTCAGTTTTTCAAAATTGAGATGTATACATAATCTGAAAGACGAACAAATAAGCTTTCCATTGATGTAAGGTTATGTTAGGATAGGACAATATTTGACTGAGATACAGCTATTTGAAAATCTGGAATCTAAGGGTGCAAAAAAAAATCTAAATATTAAGAAAATCACCTTTAAATTGCCCAAGGAATTTGAGCGGAAGAATAGCGCATATCTTACTAATCACAAGAAAAATGACAAGGTTTTAATATATTTACAGTAGGAAATTTATAAAATATTTTTCATGGAACATGATCTTTATTTAATTTCCTAATGATTTTTGGCATAAAATAACATTTTTATCATTTTGACCCATACAATGTATTTGGGCTATTGCTACAAATATACCCAAGCAACTTAAGACTGATTTTGTGGTCCAGGTTCACATATACATATATATATAATTTTTTTAATAGTATAATAGATATATTACATATATCTCAACAGGCACAAATCTGGGTAAATCTGTAATGAAAAACAGTAAACTTTAATTTCATGCCAACTTTAACTATACTACATATATATGAATAAACAGTCTTTTACAGTCAATCTACAGCCATTACTGTACATAACACAAACAGTTCTCAGTTCATTTTGAGTTGGCAAAAGTAATATTGAATGTTTCAGTGAGTTAGTCAAGAACTGTTACAACCGGTTCATTAAGTGAGTGAGTCATTAGATTAGCCCTGATTAGCCTGACTGAACACTCATTAGTTTTTGGAGTCTTTTTGGCTGATACATTAAATTAACTGTTTGAATCAAACTACACTCAAGGCTCAGACTGGCTGAGGGGCGCACCAGAATCCTTCCCAGCGACCAGTCAACTTGAGAGAGACAGCTTCGTAAAAGACATCAGAAATCATTAGGACAGCTAATTTGCAAGATTCAATGCCTTGTTTGTGAATCTACCCAACTTAGCATCACCCTATACTGTATCACCAAATCTGACCTTTGATTTAAATCAGCAGATTTTCGTGTTTGTTTCATGAGTACCTGATGTGAAAGCTCTCTCCATACGGCAGCACAGAGAAGGCGGCACACAAAGACCTTTTGGCGCAGATAAGCACGATCCTGTAGTGGTGAACACAAACTAGTTAACATTACACACACAGGTCAACTCAACACTTCATAACATAAACGACACACTAATATTTCAGTACATTCAGAGAACAAACACAACACCTGTGACATCAGAGGGGTCAAACAGGGAAGCCTTCAAAATACACTACTGCCTCATCAGCACACACGCAGAGCTAAAACAGCCTCAGTGTACACTTCTCTCTCACTTCTTCACACAAACACACAGGAAGTGGGGTGGTGTCTGTGTCAGCTATGGTTATGTGACTGCATTTTAACCATAGAAATGTGAAAGGGTAATAAAATGGCAGTTAACATGAAACTGAGGGTCTGCCGCAGCAGCCTAGAGGATTTTTCTGATGCTTTTTTTCGTCAAAGGTCACATGACAGTGGAGAAATGTCTCCAGAAATAACCCTGTCTAGGTACTGGGGAAGGTTCTGACTTGAGGGGCGAATTCCTTGAACCTCATAGCTTTTCTAGAGATTACGGGGGAGGATCGTTTAAATTCACAAATGAAATGTCTCCATTAAGAAAACCAACATACAAGCAAACAGTGGATTCAGCTTTTTAGATTGTTTATTACATTTTAAACAGGTTTTATTGAATAATGCTAAATTGAACCCAAAACAGGATATGGGTCTGTTTAGACACAGTTATCGGACTTTAAATTGCATTATAAACAGGATATTATGGTGAATTCTGGAACAGTGGCCCATTGTTTCCTATTGGGAACAGTTATTAGTCTACAGCTGGCCTTTTTTTTTTTACACTGATTCCATAAATAAGCCACTGAACATCAGGCTTATCGGTTTTATTCACCCGCCCCCAGTCCTGTCTTTGACCCTGTGAATGTGAGTAGGTATGTGCGTATTTGTGTGTGAAAACCCAAAGCCTGGGAACACAAGCGGAAAATATGGACTGCTGTCTATTTGGGGCAGTTTATAATGGGGTTTAGTAAACATAGTCGTCGTTCCTCAGATGGAATGAGGCCAGATCTCACAGAGAACAACCACTTCCTTAAGAGAACAACACAAATTCCATCCAGCCATTCCTTATGTTGAGTGGGCTGTGCCAAAACTCACCATAATATCGAATCATACTTTTATTTAAAGTCAAATAACTGAAATTCATATTTTGTAACTTAAGGATTCATATACTATTTTGGGGTTCAATATAGTCAGCATTCTTCAGTAAAACTTGTGCAAAGCTTTTTAAACCAATTTGCATCAAAATATGCTACTAAAACGGTTAAGCTCAGACGAAAATGCATCAAAGGCGCAGTAAAAACAGTAATACTGTGAAATATGATTTGAAATATGAAACTGTATTGCATTTTAAAATATTCACAAAGCTGAATTTTCAGCATCAGTACTCCAGTCTTCAGTGTCACATGATCCTTCGTAAATCAATGTTATATGCCAATTTTCTATTTAAAACAGTTGTGCTGCTTAATATTTTTTGTGGAAACTGTGGTACATTTTTTTGATACAACATTCCATGATGAATAGAAAGTTCAAAAGAACAGCATTCATTTGAAAAAGAAATCATATGTAATATTTTGTACCATATGTCTTCACTGTCACTTTTGGTCAATTTAATGCATCCTTTAATGAATCCTTGCTTTATTTTGTTGATAATCTTACTCCCAAACTTTTGAACAATAGTGTATAACTGTGTATATGGAATGACTTTCTGGTTTCTCGTGTTTAGGAAAAATATCTATCCTTCTTTTTAATAGTACATCAAACTCTTTTATTGCACAAAATAAACAAATAAATACAATTTCAAAGACATGGCCCCTTTAACAAACTAGTTCTGATAACAGAAAATGTGTCTTCAGTATTGTACACAGTACTTGTGTACAAACCGTCAGAGATATAATATCCTCACATGAATCATACAAAAGCACTGCATAAAGTAACTGTAACGCATCAGTGCCAAACTGTTTTGAAGCAGAGAGAGGGGAAAACATGACTAGCGTTGGGAAAAGACAGACAGACCGACAGACACAAACACATGTACACGTATACGCACGCACACACACACACACACACACCCTGGGCTGTTATCACTGGTATTAACAACCCCAAAACCCACACAGAGAAGTGAATAAACACACCTGCTGCCCCTGGTGTCGTACTGCCTCATGTTCTTAATAAAGTGGACTTTCTTCATTGAGCGTGGACGAGGAGAACCAGATGGGTTCCGACTCCTGAGGACAAATACAGATGGACAGAACATGGGTAAAACATGACATACATTTTTCCCCTCATCATTCTTACACACACCTTTGACTGATGATTATCCAGAACCTTTATAATAGATGCTGCTGTGGCTACATCATTCAGAACTATGCAAAACAGCCCAATTGTCTACAAGCATTTAAACCAAACTCAACGACTTTAATGGAAAGAACCAAAACAAAACACAAAACTCAGCACACACAGGTTTTACACTGTTTGAAACTGTTCTATATAAAGTCATCTGCTATTATACACCAGTTTGTTCCCATTCAGCCAAGCACTGTTTTAGCATTTAAATGCTATTTAAATGTGGCTGAAGTGTGTGAGTCAATTGATTGGCTGTTTCTCTTCTTCAAAGTAATGTGTCATTATGGCTAATGAAACTGGCCATGACCTGCTCAGCATGGCACCTTCATTACGGCTCATTGCTAATCGACATGAAACTACCTTCACATTTTACTTAGATGGGACAGGAGACGGAGCAAGTTATTACATTTTAATAAAAGACAGACAATTTCCTTCGGAATAATCTGCATTGATGAATCATTCACAATAAACTATTGTTGAATCATTCAATGTGGGAAAAAAAGAGGGGAAGAGGTAATCAGAAAGTACCACGCTGCTCAATATTGATTTCATATTGATTTTGGGGGGGGGGGGGGGGGGGGGAAAAAAAAAAAAAAAAAAAAACACAAAAACTATAGAAAATGTATTTTGTGATGACATTTATCTTCCTTGTTTTTACCATACCATACTACACCATACCATTCATTAAGCAGAGACAGTATAAATGGTGCAACCTGTTAAGAGCATGGTCTACAAACTGCTATGTTATCTTTTTCTTTTTTAAATAGAACTCAAATGAAAAAACTCAAATGAATCACACATAGGAATGTACAAGAGTGCCAAGAGCTCTGCAATTCTTTGGAAAATATGGATTATGGAGCATTAAACTAGGAGATGAAGTTTTAAATACCAAATACCAAGTGCCTGAGCAGACAGCCGGTCAAATCTAACTTGATTTCTGCTGCATTTCATCTTGTCCCGGTTAATAATGTGCAAACCAACAGTTTCATAATTGAAAAGTTTTGGGTTTTTAGAATGACACCAGACCAACTAGTCGGTCTTAAGGAAGCCCAAACATGATGACGTGGTTCAGACATGTGATTCTGAAAATTCATCAAAAAACCCTGCAGAAAAGTCAGTCTGTTGGGTTACGTGTCTTCCCATAGCTACAGTTACGTAACTTTCAGTCTATGTCTCATCTGTATGTGTTCTCAACCCCTCTATCCCTACATGAGCATCACAAATTTCAGCCACATGCTTTGGGCACAAAACCAGGCCACATTTACCTTCTGTTTGATTTGAAAACTATTACACAACCCTAGCGTGCCGAGCAAACACAAACAGCTTCCCCTATTCACACCCTCCATCTGCTCTGCCATTTGTGTGGTGATACACCCTCCCTCCAAATCTGAATGACAGTTATCATAACCCGCACCTGTGTACAGGCGAGTAAGAAGAAGAGAGCAAGGAAATGCTGAAGACTGACAGAAAACAAATGACTTAAAACCCCTTTCTTTCTCTCCAGAATGAAAAACGTGATGAACTGACTCTCATCAGCCCATGGAATCTCATACAGCAGGCTGGCAAAGATAAACAGACAGTTAAGAAAGAATGTACAATCCTAGAGAAATAACTCAAGTTAAGAGGCAGAGGGAATGTTAACCCCCTATATACTGTACCACTGCTCTTCTCTCTTCATATCCCATGTGTGCTATATTTCTCATACTTTTATGCCCAGCAGATCCCTGCCCCTCATTCAGGGGATCAATAGCCATTCCTGGCAAACTGCACGCAGTCAGGCCACAGTCACGTCACAAAGCTTTGAATAAATACCCCGGCGTAATCCTTCCTGGACTGGACATGCACAGAATTAAAGTGCTGAGAGAACATATGGCCTGATTCCATGTTTCCAATGTTCCAATAGCACACAGGGATGAAAGGCTAGGCTACAATACCAGCGCTGGTGCAAAAAGTGCCAAAGGTAGAGGCTGAAGAGGAAGTGCCTCAGAGGAATGAGTGGGTGAAATGTCAGGCCTCAATCAGTGGGCTGGTGTGCTGGAGGTGCTACATGGGTTACAAGTTACAACAATTTACAAGTGAGATCTTTGCCTTGGAGTTTGGCAGCATTATCTAAAACAGTATAATATTGTAAAATACATAAATATATGACATCAATGTATACTTCCAGTCAAAAGTTTTCAGAACATATTTTACTAAAGAATGCCAATTACTGAACCCCAAAATAGGATACGAACCCTTTTATATACAAAAATGTGAATGTCGTATCGGACTTAGATTACATAACATAAAAATTGGATATTGTGGGGAGTTTTTGGCACAACATGCTAAACATAATGAATGATTGGATCAATCATTGGAAAATTGAAAATTTGCTGTTAATTTATTCACCCTCAAGCTATCCAAGATGATTTTTACAGGTAATAATGTTGTAAATAATGTTTGGTTTCTTGCACGTCGATCGTTTTGCTTCATGAGACCTCAATATGACGTCAGGAGCCACAGGTATTAATTTTGCGTTCCTGGATATGTTTTATATTCCCAAATACAGGCAGACACTGACTTGCGGTTCATGAATCACCAAGGACCAAAGTTTCAGCTAAAAATCTCCTTTACTGATTTACTGAAGAAAAAAAAAATGTCACCTACATCTTGGATGGCCTGAGGGTGAGTAAATTAACTGCAACTTTTCCTTTTTTGGGTGAACTATCCCTTAAATAAATAGTTGTTCTCCACGAGATCGGTCATACTCCAGCTAAAAGCTTAAAAATTGTACTAACCCCAAACTTTTGAACTTGACAGTAGTGTAAATAATTTGTTATTTGTCTTTGTTAATAGGACAATTTTGTTAACAATTACCAGTAAAAATAATCACAAGTAAACACAATGGTATATCCTTCACCCTCATTCATATAGAGAATAACATTTGTTTTCAAAAGCAAGGAGAGTGTCAGGTGAGCCTTCCTGTTGACATGAGAGATGGTTTCTATATAAAATCTTACACCATCAGCAGATCTCGTCATACCTAGCATATCTAAAACAGCAAAGGTGGAGGACAGCCAAATGACACTAATAGCACCCTTCACGCTGAAGTACCTCAGCTTCAAATTCGGATTATGCCACAGGTGCTATTGACATAAGTGCCTGAGCCAAACCCAAGGTTAGTCCCTTCCCTATCACGGATACACCCATGACCAGTCCAGTTATTAACTCACGTAAAAAAGTACTTCCCCTAAACAAGAAAAAGCAACCATTTTCATTGTCAATTTTAGTGTTAGTTGAATCAATGTGCTTCGGTTTCACTTTATTTTCACTTTACATCATTTTAAATATATTTGGCCACTAGTGTGTTGTGACATCAGAGATGCAGAACATGCTATTCTTACCATGTGCAGAACAAGAGCGACTGTCACAGATTCAATGCTTCAACTAGTTGCAGAACTAACTGACTAGTCTGTGCCACTCTTAATGTGAAGCAAGTTTTCATACATAACAATTGACTATATGCACGGTTACTTCCTGGTTTTAGATAAGCTAGCTCAGTCATTTCCGGTCAAATGTCAAAAACAGCTGTGCCATAAGGAGAGTGTCCTTTGCTCGGTTTCTCTACATAATCCATTCACAATTTGAAGAAAACGTTTTATTTGTCTAAGAGGACCTAAAGTCCATGTATTCAGTTTCAGGAATGACAAAAGCGAGTGCAAAAAAATTAAGCGAGTAAATTGTGCCGCGAGTCATTGCTATGATTGACCGTGATAAAGCAACGGACGGAACAAAACATCTGATGAGCCGATGTCAAAAACAGAGCTGTGCATTAAGTGATTCAGACTAAATTCAGGGTAAAGCAAAACCCCCCCTTTTTTTTTTTTTTTTTTGTTTTTTTTTTGTTTGTTTTTTTTTTTTTTTTTTTTTTTTTTTTTTTTTTTTTTTTTTTTTTTTTTTTTTTTTTTTTTTTTTTTTTTTGTTTTTTTTTTTTTTTTTTTTTTTTTGTTTTTTTTTTTTTTTTTTAATTTTTTTTTTTTTTTTTTTTTTTTTGTTTGTTTTTTTTTGTTTTTTTTTTTTTTTTTTTTTTTTTTTTTTTTTTTTTTTTTTTTATTTTTTTTTTTTTTTTGTTTTTTTTTTTGTTTTTTTTTTTTTTTTTTTTTTTTTTTTTTTTTTTTTTGTTTTTTTTTTTTTTTTTTTTTTTTTTTTTTTTTTTTTTTTTTTTTTTTTTTTTTTTTTTTTTTTTTTTTTTTCTTTTTTTTTTTTTTTTTTTTTTTTTTTTTTTTTTTTTTTTTTTTTTTTTTTGTTTTTCGCAGAAGTCTGTGGGCTGAATGATTTATCGAGCTTATAGCTATCAGTTGTAAGATAAAACTTACAATGTAGGGTTTTGAATTAAATGGGTCATATGATGTGATTTCAAGTTTTTTTCTTTGGAGTGTTACAAGCTGTTCGTAAGATCCCTGAAGTTGCAAAGACTAAAAGTCTCAAAACCAAAGAGATATTATATTTAAAAGTTAAGACTCGTCCACACCCTCCTAAAACGCCTCGTTTAAAACGCCCCCACATATCTACATCACTTTGTGGGAAGATTTGCATAACGCTGCCTAAATGTTCATGCAAAGAAAGAAGCGTGGTTCAGTAACCGCAGTTAGTGTTGAAGCAGCCAGGTCAGGGAGACGCTGGGTGTTTCTAGGCGAAAGCAAAAGCACTGTATTTGGCCTTCCAGAAAGTAGAGGCATTTAGGAATCTTTAAGATGACTTACACCAGAACAGCAATGCATTTTCTGGACGACCGTTTCGTGAACGAGGAGAGGAGGTAATTCTGACTTTGCTATGAAAATCTGGGTTCCGAATCGGCTACTGTTTTGTTATTAGTTCAAGTATTTGCGATTGACTGTTCAAATGCAGAGTTTGCGCATTGTGTGTGTGTGTGCACGCAAGCGAATGAGAGAGTGAGAGGAGAGAGAGAGAGAGAGAGGGAGAAAAAGAGAGAGAGAGAGAGAGAGAAGAGATGGGGGTCACATCACAAACACATAACAGCTTCATCACTGTGTCTGTCACGCGACATTATTAACAGTCTTGATATTTACTTTGAAAGCTGAAGCTCGCGCTTATGGTAAGGGGGCGTTACGTTTCCGACGAGTGCTTGCGGTATTCGGTCAATCACAGTACACTGGGTCAGCTGGCCAATCAGAGCAGACTGCGATTGTCGGAACGGCGGGACTTTGTAGAAAACGAAGCGTTTGAGAGAGGCGGGCATAGAGGACCTACAATAATGTACAGTATTTGAAAAACAATGTGTTTTTTGAACATTTAAGCATGTCAACATATTCTGATACACAAAATAATGATCTTAAAAAAAAGCATCATATGACCCCTTTACATCTAAAACTATTTCAAAATATTCGATCCATTATTATTTAATTGGTACACATTCCTAAAGTATTTAATTGTTAATAGGTAAGTATTTACAGGGGTCCTATTATGCCTTTTACAAAGTCTGAATTTGTTTGTGTTTTTTTTTTTTTTTTTTTTTTTTTTTTTTTTTTTTTTCTGGGTGTACTCGAAACCGCTCTCATACTAGGTTGTTCGACAAACACATTATTTTTCACATATTTACATTATTACAACACCTCTCTCCCAGTCTGGCATGAACGGCTCGAACAGCTCCTGTATCAAATGAAGGCCCGCCTTCTGAAATACGAAATGTGCGGTGATTGGTTAGCTGGGCCAGTGCGTTTTGTGATTGGCAGCACTTGGCACCTGGTCGGGAAATGTCACGCCCCTTACCATAGCCGCTGCGAGCTTCAGTGAAAATATTGCGTCAAAATCAAATCAATTTGAGCGCGATTTAAACCGGATGATTATAACCACTCTTAAGTTCGTCTGCCTTGAGAAAGCTAGCAATGTCTCCAACATAGTGATAACACTCATTGCCATCTCTAGTGCAGCTCAACCAGGTCTCGTCGCATTCGTCGATATTTGTGATATCACAAATCACGGAAAATATATGTTGTAATCCAAACGAGTCGTTCATTGTAGTTTATGAAAAGCGATTTCTGTTAAATGAAATATCTCCTTTTAAAGTGGACTTTGAGCTTTGTAACTTCGCAGATCTTTTTAAACTCAAACAGCAAACGTACCAGGGGGGACTAAAAAAAAACGACTGTTGAAAAGTAAAAGAGCATAATAGAACCCCTTTAAATAATTTCCCTTCTATGGTTGTTGGTGTCTGGGCTTAATTACTTATTTTTTTAAATGACATGAGACTTTGTGACTTCCAGCACTCGTTATACTTTATACTTCAGTACAGTAAAAGTCCTAAAATTCGTTATAATAGTAATTTTATAATAAATTAAAAAGCAAGACGTGGGGAAAAAAAAACTAGGGAGTTGAAATGCAACTGAGCTAATGAGTGATCCTCTTCTGCCATCTACTGGTTACAATGCTAATTTCATGTCAATTTCATCTTAAGAAGTCTTTGTTTTCCACCAGGAGACATTTTTGGCACATTTATCATGTCATCTTTATGAATGATAAGTGAATCTTTAAAGTGAATTTTACTGCACAGCTGTAGCATTGAGAAATAATAAAGGCTTTAAAATATTAAGTGTTTTAAAAACTATGAAGGTATTGATTATCAAGAATATCATTACGAAGTCGTTTACGAGATAGCATCTCTAGCTAGCTAACGTTAACATAAAATATTGTTAAATAACATGAAACTGTATGTTAACGCCAGTATCATTATTTACGGTGTTGCAATTATTTAGTTTCTCAGTTTCTGACAAGAACGAGGCAGGAGAGGTTTCTGTGAGGGTCTCAAGAGTCTCTACCACAACATCAAATGACGCTTCACCGGAAGTTTACAAGCTGGCTTATCTTTATGTGGAAGTTCTAAAGAAAGCTCTGTGCAAATGGTCAATTCTTCAAAATTAGCATTCAACCCTTATGCAAGTAAGCAGTAAGTAATTGTTCACCCAAAAATGAAAATTCTGTCATCATTTACTCATAATGTTGATCAACTTTGTTCTTTTCAAAACACAAATAAATATATTTTTAATGAAACCTGAGATATTTCTGTCCCTCCACTGAAAGTTCACATAATCAAAATTTTGACACTTCAAAAAGTTCATAAAAACATCATAAAATTAATTAATATGAATTATGGCAGTTCCAAGAATCCAAGTCTTTTATAGACACTTGACAGATTTAGGTTTTTATTCACATACCAACATTAATCAACACACATAGGCTACATAAAGCAAATCAAACTTAGTAAACAGAAGCTCAACATTTTTTGCTTGATGCATGTATGCAATGTTTTTATGAATGTCTTGAAACATCTACTTGTTGTTGGAATGAACTTAACAGAAGGACAGAAATCTCTCAGATTTCCTTTAAAATACTTTTTTTTTTTTTGAGGATGAACGAAAGTCTTATGGGATTGGAACAACATAAGGATGAGTGAATGTGACAATTAAAATGTTTGGGTGAACGACCGTTTCAAACATGATTATTCATTAGAAAAAGCATGTCTAGAGAAGCTTGATGTGAGAACATTTTAAATGAAGAGACAGTAAGATTCACCATTTCTAAAGTTACCACAGGGAATCATGTTGAAATGATTCAAAGGCAAAGTAACCCCCCCCCCAAAAAAGAAAACATCCCTCATGCTAAATTCTTTCAACTATTGATTACAAACCAGCTCTGTTTTGAGCAACTACGTAAACAGTTTCAAGCCTCAAAGCATTCTGACCATGCATGAGGCTGAGAATTTGGCAAGCGTGGTCAACAAGCTCCTACTTGTTGGACTATTCAAACTATCTTTATGTCTTTATTTTAAATCTTACATCTCTCAGTGACCATTATAAGAACGGTTATTCAAGTTCTCTACACTCCACAAAGACAACTCACTCTGAGAGGTTGTTTTAAAGCACAGAAAGGTCCATTTAAATGCATGTTGGATGCATTTACTGGAACCATTTTAAAAATATGCAACATCTGAATCAAGCAAGTTCATGTAGCCCTGATTTATTCTCCAGTGCAGAGACGGTTCATTCCCTCAGGCCTGCAGAGACCCTTTGAAGGGCTGAGAATATGACAGAATGTCTTAAGCTTTAATCTCTGCAGGTACAGTGTGCACAAAGCAGCGTACAGTGCTGGAAGAGCACCAACACCCTTATATGCAGCACGGACTGACCTCAAAGCTCCAACCGATAAAGCAAAGCAAATGTCTGCCATGACTGTCAGTCTGGTTTGAACATGTCACAACCGCACCCTTTTTAAAGTAAAAGGGGGACGAGGGTTTGGGGGGGGAGGTGCAATCAAAAGAATAAAGACCTCCTATTGCTCAACGAACTGTTGAGATTAAGAGCTAAACATAAATGTCATTCTCTCACTGTGTGTATGACAAGCCTTTTCACTTCCTCATGTGAAGCGATAAACCAACCAAAGCTGAAAACTTCTTGCACAAATGGCCATTTTAGGCAACATTTATTTGGCTGTGAAGTAATCTGGATTCCAGAAAGGGGTTTGCTCAGTCTGTGGTCAATGAGAGAACTAGTTAGAATGAAAATAGTCTTTTTCGCATATTTTGCATCTCTGGAACAACATTTAAAAACTTTTAAAATAATGGTAATAAAGTGACATTTGGAAAGAATTTTGGAAGCAAACCGGGAAAAGGTGGGTTTCAAACCAGTTAACTAGAGATCAGGTAACAACCCCAGAAGGTTCATTCACTGTAAATAGGGGTGTATATTTAAAACACAAACAAATTAGACTCCAATGGGACAGATATAGTAAATTAGTCAAAATCACACGAAGAAACATTATACTAAATGTAAAGTGTGATGATATAATATGTGAAAATGTCTTTGCATCACAAGAATGAGTGTTGCAAAGTAAGCTGTGAAAGGGTTGGTAAAGAGAGAAAAAAACATTTGAGCACAGTAGATAAAAGAGACCTGATTATTCAGCTGTCAAAGGCTGACAGTAGCACTTAAACATGTCTATGGGCATCTTTACAGAGCAGAATTAAGTCAACTTTTGTGCAGTGTAAAAGCCATATGACCTTTTCTGACATCCCTCATGCCCAATAAATGAAATTCAGCATTAGAGCCACCTCAATTTTCCTTTTCACATATTTTACAATTAAGGATTTATATTATATAATTTGCTTTTTTATAAAAATATGTGCAATGGTTCTGAAATTGATTTTTTTTTATACTGTGACAAAATATTTTAGTTCATTATGGACCAGCTAACAAAATATTAATTTTGAATCGTCTAAAATTAATATTAATAATTGATCGAAAACACCACAGGTCAAGCATTAACCAGTTTAAGCATAGGTTTTTAGATCAAAGTCAAATAAAAACATCAAAATATAACGTTCATTTATCACCTCGGTACCTTGCCACCAAGCCAGTGCACATGACATGTGATGCCCAGATATGCTGTCTAGGTAGGCAGCTCACTAGATTTTGACACACGGCCAAGTGGACTGTCTTTCTCAGAAGTCCATCAGAATGCATTACCCGTCCTATCTCGAGCGCACTGCCTCTAAAGTGACCCCCGCCCCCCTTCAGAAACCTGTGCAGAACCCACCGCGGTCGAGACTCCAGCGAAGAGCCGCAGCTCTGCACTGACAGCAGCGTCGGAGACTTCCGCGCTCCGAGCGGAGAGGGCTGCAGACCGCACGGGGACAGGAGATTGCTCTGCGAGGAGAACGAGCCCCTCTCCCTCTCCAAGAACATCTCGGTACTCTCGGTGTTACTGAACCCAGAATCCGACGGCAGAACCAGGATGGGCGGGACGTTGAGCAGCCCGAGTCTGGGGACAGAGAGGCTGGGGAAGTTCCCATCGCTAATCGCCACAGCGGACAGTTCGCTCACAGTCGCGCCGATGTCAGAGCACTGAAACTCGGCATCACTTGGGCCCGCTGCGCTCACATTGTTCCGCACAGGACGTCCGTCCAAGGATATATTAGTGAGAAAGAAAAGCGCAGCTTGTCTCCTCCGCGAATCTTTACTTTTCCGCAGATGCTCTCTGTGCAGTTTGCCAGTGCACGGGTTCAGTGTGCTCTGCGTACTGCACGCAGCAGCCGCCATTCTCAAGTAAACAGCCCGCTGTTACTCAGTTCTGTTTCTACCCCGGCGCTGCTCGCCCGGACACGCCCACTCTCATCTGATTGGCTTAGAGTACAGGATTTTAGTAAATAGATAGAGCGTGCGCGGATTTCATTGGCTGATGAGTCATGAAGCGTTTGAAATAATGTCACAGGCGCGCTCTGACAGGAGAGAGAGTAAATGAACGACTGTAGTCTGTAGATGCAGTTTCTGCTGCTTTGTTATTATATATTCATATTTCAGAGACTAAAAAAGCAAAGGTCTATATACGCTTTAGATGCCTCATTGTACAGTAGCAAATTAAACGTGTCCTTTCTACCCACATTTTTGGTATAGCTATATCTCCACATTTGACAGTGTTTTAGGCCTAAAGTCACACTTTATTATAAACAGTACTGTGAAGTCAGTCAGGCCTGTATTCGAATCAGTACTGTCAGTTAAAGTATAAATAATTTAATAATAATGCATCCTCTCTATCCTCTGACCTACTAAGATATTCCACAGAGGACCTCAGTTGGCCCTCATCACAGGGCCTGGGACAAAAGTAACTGGAAAGAATGTCAAGGCTGAGTTTTTCATGAGTTATTGAGACATGAGACATCAGCCATAGTCAATGACCCTCCGGCTCCAGCAGATTACTGTGTTCTGTGCACTGGCTGGAAACAAACTCTTCACCATCATCATTGTCGTCATTATTTCATGATCGCTTTCTCTTTTTCTCCTTTTATGTCTAAGTGACCTTTTCTCCAAATACATCATTATTGATGGTCTTTCTGGCACTTCCTCATTGCATTGGTGCTCTTTTGTAAATCATTCACGCAGAACATGAACTAACCAATCTTGCATGCAAATAATACGCAGATTTACAGATGCAAAAAGGCTCTTTTTTTTTATCAGCAGCACTCAATGTGGTCCAATAAAGTGCACATATTGCACATATACTGTAAATGTTTAACTATTTGAGTCTGAACTACTTTTTGAGTTTGAATTATTTTACATTATATATATATAAGATATTTTTAATCAAAGACATTTGTGACCTAAACCCTGTTTTCAAAAACTCTCCAGTGCAAAAGTTCAAATATATAGTGGCTTACATTTACATACAGTATGTAAGTTCATTCTGTGTGTTTCACAAATAATAGTCTTCCTCTTCTATGTCTCCGTTCCCCTCCTCAAAGCCTAAAGCCTCAATGTTGTGTGTGATGTCATCAATTCTGCGGTTAAAATCCTGGGAACCGGAGGGGAGAGTCCAGCCGTCATAGCCACGGACTGCTGTGGCAGATGTGCTGCTCATGCTCCGCTTGATCCGGCCAAAACTGTCCGTCAAAATCCCACCCTCTCGGATCCCAATGTCTTCCAGAAACGTCTCAAACACTCCTACATCCTTATCTGGAATAAAGGGCCTCATGCCTGCTCACATGGGAGAGGAAATACGTGAGAATGCACCATAAGTCTGTATTTTTAGATGACATGAATTTGTTGGATTATAATTGAGAATACTTTAAAAGTATTGTTCATCACATTAACAAGCAAACACTTTGACAACTTACAATAAATACATTTTAAAGAATACATTTTATAAAACAAAAAGCAAAAAAATCTACCATTCAAACATTTAAAAAAAAAAATCATACTTTTATCCAGCACGGACGCATTAAATTAATTAGAAATGACAGCAAAGACATTTAAACTGCTTTTTCCTGTGAGAATGGGGCAGCATTCACATGTTTGTGATGCATTGTCTCTATTCAGCACTGCAGCTCTTCTCTAAAAATTCACACTAACAATACTGAATGGTCTGAATGGTGAAAGCGCAGACAGTCTCACACTTGTCCAGAGCAGTATCGGGCTGATTCAGCCTTTTGCTTGCGTGTCAGGTTAGATGAGTCTATGGCCAGCAGAGGTATAAGTGGCTCAGTGTGTGTTATGTAATTGTGTCTCTGTTGCACACAATTGCTGCAAGTTGCCTTATCCTTTACCAACTCACTTCAGAAGTAACATCAACAAGGTCTTTCTAATCAAGTTGGACAAATTTGTGTCACAGTGGGAATTTACTGTCCAATCCACTTTAGTTATTCAATGACTCACTAAATCTAAATATGTTTTTGTGACAAATCTGATAGCACCGATTTATTTATATTTTTGAATCGTGGTCATAGAGTTATTTATAGGCTTTATCATGTTTCTTTTCCCACAGCGGCTAGTGTTAGTAGAGAGTTTTGTAATTCTGTCACGCTGTGAAAGTGTGATGTTGTTGGAAAGGCTGTTGCACCATGACTGCTCCAGTGAAAGCCAGGTGCTCATGAATATTCAATGGGCTTTATGTTACTCTAATCCCTCTAATGAGCTAATGATAGACAGCAATTACACAAACTCTGGATACAATGCCAAATCTGATAAATCATGACTTTTGAAATATGACTTCATAATGAAATAAACCCAGTTGTACAAACACACCCCTAAGGGATTTAAACAGGCACTCAAATTGTTCAAAAGAGGCAAAGAAGGAGAAAGAGAGAGAATCTAAGGTGACTTTTGTATTCTGTATTGCAAGTTTCTCACCAAGCAGCAGGAACTTGCGTGAGTCTCCATAGAGCTGCAGAAGGTCAGTGCAGAACTGCTCTATTGGAGCACCAAGTCTGTATTCTCTCAGAAACAGAGCAAACTGCTGAATCTCCTGAGGCGTCAGCTTACTCCTCAACTAACCAATGAGAACAGGACACAGAACTATAATACAACAGAATTATAAAGAGACAATAATATTATGGATAACTGCAGTGGATCGTTCACACACAAATACAAATGATGCTGTCATGTACTCATCCTCATGTTATTTCAACCCCTCAAGGCTGCTTGTTTTCAGAATTTTTCATTACCGGGAACTGGGAGTATTCTTAAATTAAAATAACCATGATTAATTTTGCGTTTCCAAAAGTTTTCAACTGTATGGATGCAAAGCAAATATAATTTTAGTTTAAATACATTTTTAAGCATTTTAATGTAGATTACAGTTAGATTATTTTAATATATTAATAATAATTTATTATTTTGAATACCTTTAAGTCATGCTTAGGCCCCCTTGGAAGTTTTCTGTGGCCCCCTGATTGGGAACCACATTATTAGACAAAATATTCACAATGCTTTATACACTAATGTTTATAGGTTCTTATTGGCATCTATGGTTTCATGAAAAACGTCTGGGGTTACGCATGTGACCATGGTTCCCCGAGAGGGCATGAGACACTACGTCCCCTAGGGGACACTTTGGTGAATGCCATCAGCATGACTGGTGTCTGAAGCATGAGTGAAAACACTTCCAAATTCATTGGACCATGCAGCCCATGACGTCATTAGTGGGGTGCCCGGAGGTATAAGAGGGCGCCTGTAATGCACGCCATCAGCTTCTTTGTCTGAAGGAGATGTGAACAGGCAAGCCCAAGGCATTGAAGGGGGAAGCAATGTCTCGTTCCCTCTCAGGGGAACCATGGTTACATGCGTAATCCAAGATGTTTCCCTTCAAGGGAACTCCACACGGTGTCCCCTAGGGGACACTTTTACCCACTACGCCACGCCTAGGTGCACTGCCTGACCACCTGGTGAGAAAGCACCAAAAAATTGCGGCAAACATGCACCGATTTAAAAGAGGCACGCCAATGATGCTCAGAGCTAAAATAACTTGGAGGAAATGGGGGAACCCAGCACAGCACTAATATAAGGGAGGGAAATCCCATTCAGCCATGTTGTGAACACAACTGTCCTCAAACAGCTATGTACTTAGAAACAACAGGCCATCTGCTTGAAACCCTAATGCAGGGGAGACAGCCCAAAGTATGCATGATTCGAGGGACCGCCTGCTTGAAAATACCCTGAGATCAGGGGAGACCACCCACATATAAAAGGATGACTGCCTACTTTAAAACCCTAAAAGCAGGGAGGCAATGTAACTCAGGAGGGATATCAAGGAGAGGTGTTAGACCGCTGGTCGCAGTGCTTCCTGTCAATCACCTCTCTGAGGTCTTCCCTCCTCTTCTTAGCATCGCACTTTCTCTGTGCTCGACTCCGGGAAGGGGGAGGAGAATGAGTGGCAACACTAATTTTTTGGCCCTGTCTCCAGTCCTCAGATCGTGACGGACCAACCCCCTCAGAGGCTTTAGGAGAAGATCTGGTTTGGCGGGGAATGTATCTCCTGAAAGCCGCTGATTGCACCTTTGCTTCTCTAAACTTCTCGACCACTGCCTCAACAGATGTGCCTGAAAAGCCCAGAAGGCAAAAGCAGAGCATCAAGAAGAAAGCTTTTCTCTTTCGTCTCAATGTCCGCTAAGTTCAACCACAGATGTTTCTCCGTGGCCACCATTACCGCCATTGCTCGTCCTGTGGCGGCAGCAGTTTGCTTAATGGGATGGAGAGCTACAGCGCCTTGCGAAAGTTCATTTTTTTCACATTTTGTTATGTTGCTGCCTTATGATATACTTCTTTAAATAACTTTTTTTCCACATCAATCTACACTCCATACACCATACTGACAAAGCAAAAACAGAATTGTCACAACTTCGTAAATTTATTAAAAATAAAAACTGAAATAAGTACATTGCATAAGTATTTAACGCAGTATTTAGTTGAAGCACCTTTACAGCCTCAAGGTTTTTTTGGGTATGATGCGACAAGCAATTACCTGCCATTCTTCACCTAACCTGTTCACCTCTGAAGCTCTGTCAGGTTGGATGGGGGCAGATGCAAGAGTTCAGGTTCTCCAGACTATTGATTGGGTTCAGCTCAGGCTCCTGGAGGGGCCACTCAAGACATTCACCCGTTGTCTATAAGCCAATCTTGCTGTAATGCTTAGGGTGCATGTACTGTTGGAAGGTGACCTTTGCCCAGTCTGAGGTTTCTGAATGCTCGGACTAGGTTTCATTAGGCATCTTATATTTGCTGCACTGAGCGTTATCTTACTTATTAGTCCCTCAGTCACTGCTGCTTGAAAAACAGCCCCACAGCATGAGCCTGCTACCAGCTTACTTTACTTTTGGGATGGTACTCTGCCGGTGATGAGCAGTGCCTGGTTTCCTTCAAAAATTATGCTTAGAATTGAGGTTCATCAGACCAAAGAATCTTGTTTATCAGAGTCTGAGGGTCCTTTAGGTGCTCGTTTGTAAATTCCAAGTGTGTTTTCATGTCGCTTAACTGAGGAGAGGATTGAGTTTGGCCACACCGCCATAAAGCCTGGATTGGTGGAGTGTTGCAGTGATGTTTGTCCTTCTGTAGATTTCTCCTATCTCCACATATGATCATGGAGCTCAACTAGAGTGACCATCAGGTTCTTGGTCACCATGCTAACCAAAGCCCTTCTCCATCAGTTGCTCAGTTTGGCCAGGAGGCCAGCTCTTGGAAGAGTCCTGGTTGTTTCAAACTTCTTCCATTAAGGGTAACAGAGACTACATGATTCTGTGACCCTTCAATGAAGCAGAATTTTTTTCTGAACTCTTCCACAGATGTGTGGCTTGACGCAAACCTGTTTCTTTTAGAAACAGACCTTTTATTAAGACGTGTGCCTTTCCAAATCATACCCATTCAATTGAATTTGCCACAGGTTAACTTCACTTGAAGTGTAGTAATATCTACAAGCATAATGAATGCTCCTGAGCTAAATTTCAACTGTCCCAGATATTTGCAATCGCAACTTATGCAATGGAATCATTTTAGTTTTTTATTTTTAATAAATTTGCAAAGATGTAAAAAAAGAGTTTTTTTTTGCTTGACAATTATGGTGTATGGAGTGTAGATTGTTATGGAAAAAAACTAATTTAAAGCAGTTTAACATAAGGCAGCAACAAAACAAAATGTGAAAAAAATGAAGGGGTATGAATACATTCGCAAGGCATTGTAAATCCATAGTGCGGCGCAGCTCTTCAACTGCCTCAGGAGGCAAACCCTTACATTCACTCAAATCTTTAAGCAGGTCTAACTCTGCCAGGTAGGCTTTCAGCACTGCCATAGTGTGCAAAGCTCCCTCGGCATAACCCACTGCCGCACACACCTTGCCATTCAGACCAGAGGTGATCTGAAGTGGCCCGGATGGCAGGACAGGAGTCTTCAATGAAGATGACTTGCCCTGGGGGAGAGCTCTCAAGTGTCTCTTCCACAGAAAGCATCCTCACATATCCGCGCTCAGCGAATCCCTCCACATTAGCATAATCTGCGTGTTGGAAAAGATGCAGCCAAGCTGAATATGGTTTTGCCCACGATATCTCAAGCTCATTATGGAGATCGGGGAGAAAGGGATGGCTCTTGGGGGAAGGGCGATTATGGCCGGACAAATAACGCTCGTCCAGTCTGCCTCAAGCAGGTTTCTGCTTTTCTCGCTCCCAGACCAGGTCAAGCCTCTTTGCAGTGTGAGGCATATCCTCCAACATTTCCCCGTATGTAAGTACTCAGTACCGCACGATGTGAGTTTACGTCGTGCCTCAGCAGCAGCAGGACCCGAGCCGCGAGGCGCAGACACCTGTCCCACATCACACGAGAATAGGGCCAAGGAGTGGAGCTTCCTCATCAGGAATTTATCACAATGAGTGCATTTAGTTCCCTTGAATATGGAAGTGTTTTTACACATGCTTCAGACACTGGTCATGCTTATGGCATTCCCCAAAGTGTCCACTAGGGGACGCAGTGTGGAGTTCACTTGAAGGGGAACCTTTAACATACAAAGCTCCTACAAAAGTTTCTTTAGAAGGTTTCTAAATCTGTTTTCTTCACACCAAGAAAGTAATGGCTCTTTTAAGAACTGTTCTTTAGGGAGCCCAAAATGGTTCTTCTATAGCACTGTCTACTAAAACCCCCTGTTGTAATCTTTTATTTTTAAGAGTGGAGTGGTGAGAATGGTGGGTCACATGTCACTAAAGGCATGTATGTGCATGTCAGATTTTATACTGGGGCACCAGCCAAATAATTTCACCTTAACAAAAGATATGAATTTGTGAGAGTCTGCTTGTTTTGATGCAATAAAACAGATACACACAATAACATGAGGGTGAGAAAATTATGACAGAATTTTCATTTTTAGGTGAACTGTCCCTTGAATGACATCACTTTATGTGTATAAGCATCTTACAATGATCATGTACTCCTGCAGACTGGCATTACAGGGCTCAGAGTCGCTATGTGTGGAGGCCAGGCTTCGATGTGACTCATGGCAGGAGAGAGATGAGCTCTCACTGTTCTCACTATAATACGGATCAAATGCTTCCTGTGAACCATCACTGTGAGGAGAGATAACACACATGAAGTCAGATGTGACAGAGTTTAAAAGCTATTTTTAATACCACACCCCTGTTTCCTCACATATATTAAAATAGCTTTTAAAAAAATATGTGCCCTCCAGCTTCGGGCTATATGGCAATGGCAAAGATCTTAGACTGCAGCCCATGTTAGGCAATCAAAATATGGGTGTGAGTTTGGAATGTTTGTCCAAGCAATATTAGAGAGGGTCATTATTTTTAGATTTCTGTTTTGTGCCACTGGCGACTGAGACAACGATTTACAAAATCTAAATTTACAAAGATTGTAATGATAATTCATAAAGACAGATTTCATGAAACATAATACACAAACAGACACTCACTATGAACTGCAGCAGCTGAAGTCTGTGTCATAGCCATATGTCATGTCAGTAAGGCAGCTGTCACCTTGGACAAGTATTAATGGGAGGGAGAAAGACAACATGTTATAAATTTGTGCTCTTTAAGTGTCAACTGACTCTATTCTGCACAACATGCTATTGATTAGTGCACTGTAGACATGCATTGACAGCACGAATGCAAAATATATAAAAATCAACTTTTAGAACAGTTTTAACTGGGTTTCAGGGATCCTTATTCTGTCACAAAGAGATGCTAGAAAGGCTGTGAAAACTTTACATTTTCTTTTTCTTATATTGCATTTCTTTCACAATAAGTGTTTTTATATTTAAGGAATCACAAGTATCATCATATTTGGAGGTCCTTGGCATCAAAAAGTTGGAAAACCCTTGGCTTAGATCAGTGATTCTGAACTGGGGTGGATTCAGACATCTACGTATAGTAGTAACTTAACAGTGCCAAAATTCTAAACAAAATGTCCTCAAGATAAAACATTGAAATGCAATAAAATGATTAATATATGACATGGGAAGAATTTTCTCCTCTTTAAAATTGAACAATTCTATTTATGTTGCTATCATAATTATACATAATAAAAGTTAGCTGACTTTTTTTTTTTTCATTTAGCTTTTGTTTTTCCCCTGCTGTTACCAGATCAGAACACACCTGTGATCTATTTCTAGGTCCCGACTCACCAGTTGGGAAACACTGTTTTAAGGACATTCAGCACTACTGATAACTGGCTTCTAAAGAGCAATAATGATGTAACTCACTCCTCTGTAGCCAATAGCGGTCAGGCATGGTGTAGTGATATCCTGCCCTGTCGACACATTCAATGGTCTGATGTCCATAGATGATCTGAAACATTTGACAGACGAGTGCGCAGTACTCCTCTGCAGCGTCCTGTGTGTGATCAATATAAGAATCAAATGAAGAGAAAATCAGTGAGTGTCCGGTCACATACAACTTTTACATGCATCAACCTTTCTGCTTTTCTCTGTTACACAGACACACATATTGCAGACCCACAAAAGCAGACTGTAATGTGGGTCAACACAATCCCATCCATATTAATGTCCGCAGGCACACACAGACGCACAGATCACTGACACAGCATGCTCTTACATAAGTCTGGGCATTACATCACAGGGGAGTCTACTCTGAGCACGCTGTTTACATCACAGCTGACACAACTCATCTAGTCAGCACGGTCACTGCAGGAGCGCAGCTACAGCTCACAGTGAGGCATTCATATTCCTGAGGCTGAAACCCACTGACTTAGAACTTCCTCATTCATCACAATCATCTTAAATCTATACAGCAGCAATAATTAATTTCTCTACAACTACAAGGTTTGTATTGTCGATCCATTCATCCATCATTGCTTATTAACTCATACAGCATCCATCCATCCTCCATTAACCCTTTCATCCATCCATCATTCCATCCATCCATCCATTCATCCACCCTCCCTCTGATTCATTCTTCCATACATTCTTCACTTATTAACCCTTTCATCCATCAGCCGATCCATGTGCATCTATTGCTTTTTAATCCATTTCCATCCATCCATATTAAAGACTTTTTACCCATCCATTTATTCATCCATCCATCCATCCACCCATCCATTTAAATGGCTGAATAACCTCACCCTGTTCTCCACGGCCAGTATGATGAGGTTGCAGTAGGCATCAGGGCATGGCATGGGCTCCAGAGGATTATGGTTCCTCCTCTCCCAGCTGCCATAGGACTTTCCCCTCTCCCAGCTCCCTGTGCAAGCTTGCCTGCGTTCCCAACTCCCACCTGGCGTGTGTTTCCGTTCCCAGCTTCCACCTGGTTTAGCTCCAGGCACATGCCTCTTTTCCCAGCTACCTCCTACCACCCCTCCACCTCCCCCACGCTCCCAGCTGCCTCCTACAGGCCTCCGGTCCCAGCTCCCACTCATCGGCCTTTTCTCCCAGCTACCTCCGCATGGCTTCCGGGTTTGTCTACGCTCCCAACTTCCGCTCACACGTTTCCGTTCCAGGCTGTCACCATCACCACCAACTCCTCCACCCCCTGTCCCAACTCCTCCACCCCCTGTCCCACCTCCTCCACCCACGCTGCCCTGTTTAGGCTCATGGCGGGATGAGAGCTTCCAGTCCACACCACAGATGGTGTGGCGGCGCTCCATGGTGCCCCCTGCAGGCCTGGGGTCAGTGTTGCCAATAGTTTGTCTGCGGCTCTCCAAACCAGTGGGCCTCTTCTCCAGACTGTCACCAGCTAGTACAGTGTCCACATTCAGACCTGAAAATATAAACACACTATTGAAGATTCCTTCCATCCTGATTTAATAAAAATTTGCCTTGGAAATGTTTAATGGCAATGCAAACCAAAACTGTCACCTTCACTGTTTTTTTTCGCAATGCTTTATCTCTTTCCAATTTACATACAGTCCACATGCTTTACGTACATTGTTAATTATTTACCCGGATGTGTTTTAACATATGTAACTCAATGTTTTTTCCCCTCAAACTTTGATATTATATTCCCATATTTATCTGCTAAAAACAAATTAAAGTTATTTATAAATATGCAATGTATCCTTAAAATGTGTTTGGTGAATTAATTTATTTACAGTAATCCAAGTGACTAAAACAGTAACTCTGGTATCTCACATGTACATGTACTTACTACTGACCAGTTTTGAGCACCAGTAGGTGCAGTGCATCATCCCGCAGGTAGGAGGCAGCAGCGATTTCATGTGTGGGGATTCTCAGCAGGAGTTTTTCATTGTCTCTCCAGGTAAGCAGCAGACACCGAGCAGACAGGCTGAGAATGCAGTCCTGTTCCACACTGGTCTTCAAAGGCAAAACCCTCAGCTTCTACGGATGGAAACAGAGACAGAATGTATAATTCGCTTAATTGTGTGGTTCAGATCATTTAACCCACCCCCCACCCCCCCCCCCCAAAAGTATTTATTTATTCATTTATTTTTTTAATTGACTATCCCTTTAAGTCATCTTCTGAATCTAAACACAACATTACAATGACTCTCACCCTGGCTGTGTCCAGAAGCTGCAGCAGCTCGTCTCTGCTCGATGGGTTCAGGGAACATGACACCCATGTCAAGTGTCCCAGGAACTGTTGGTAACGTTCATAAAATTCAAATGGTGTTTCCACGTGAGTGTGATCAGTTTGCATTGCTTGTGTTGGCAGACTAACCTTGACTTCCTTCTCCACATAGTCATAGATGAGTCTCTCTGGGTGTATGAGGTAGTCAGGTGGGTAAAGGGGGACCGTGTGAAGGGGTCTACGGTACACACTGCCTTTATCTGTCTGTCGCCGGCTAGATTTAGAGAACACCAAACGCTTTACAAAGCCCTGAGAGAAGAGTTGAGAGAAAGCAAGATATTAAGTGACAATAAGAGACTTTGCAGTAATGAGGGGGAAAAAGCAATTGTGAGATATGCAGTTGAAAGTTCCTTTCACTCTGAGGCAGAAATGGGCTTCCTATGGAAGCATGTTGTTGTCATGGGATTTAAAAAAAAATAATTGTGACTTCTAATCTCATAATTCAGACTTTTTTCTCTCAATGCTGAGAAAAAGTCATAATTACGAAATATAAGCGCTGAATTCTGAGAAAAAGAAACATGTGAGCTTTGTAGCACCAGGAACTCTTTTCAGATCTGAATTTATCCAGAATATGAACATGCACAGAAACTTCTGTAGTTCTGTTGTGTATAATTTAACTGCACTTGCTTGATGTCAGTTTTGTGAAAGCCTGTTTTTATGCTTTTATGACGATGTAAAAATCTGCTTTTATGATGATGTAACACACACATCAGCCTGCTGCTCAAACTGTGACATCAGTGAGACAGCTGTTAGATATGGAAGACAGATTAGAGACAACATGCCCTACTGACAACCTGCTGATTTATACAGTGTGTGTAATGTGTATGAGGAAAAGAATTTCAAATGTAAGGAATGTATAAAGCTGTGCATTAATCACACACCATGTCAGTGAAGGTGTGTGTGCGTTCACATCAGATGTGATCTAATGGGGCTTATCAATCATCCTGACTGCTTTCTGGGTGTTAGTCAAAACGCATTAAGAAAGGCAAATTCCAAACAATTAATCAACCATGCTGCATGACTAGATAAAACTAAACACAACTATTACTATCTTCAGCTACAATGACCCCCCCACACATACACACAGAAATACATAATACGCGAATCCTTTGAAGATAATATGAAGCAATAACTGGCTTCTTATACTGCTGTGTCCCACGGCTCAGAAGATTTGCTGTTTAATTAGTGACCCAGAAATAGAGCAGAAGCTTAAATATTCGTTATTCATTTTATGCAACAATGTTTCTTTGTTATAAGTGTTTTAAAATCCACTAATTTCTGATGTGATCAGTGCTGGATATGACACTGATGCTGGACTATAGTTTTCTAAGAAATCATAGTGAATTTTTGTGTTTGTCCGTTAGCCAGCAAGCTCCTGTCCCTTGAGACGGCTTTAAACTGAGGCTGAGGTGTGGGTCAGGATTGCAATCTCTGGAAAGAGTCTCAGAAGTATTGATACTCGATAGGGAGATTGTTTAGAGTGTAATGAAACCCTTTCTGGAACATGATACCTTTTGAGTAAAAAAAAAAAATGTTTGTAGTATTTCCTTTATTCGAAATGGAACACAGTAAATATATATTTAAATTTCGTTGCCTCAAGCAGTCAGCACTTTATAAAAGTGAAAAATGCCAGGCTGTACAACTTCTATGAAATAATCGAAACATAAGATTTTTAAATTTAAAGTTTATGTATATATATATATTATATATATATATGTGTGTGTGTGTGTGTGTGTATGCATTATTACTATGATATTATATATATATAGATATATATATAATATATATATATATAATATATTATGTATATATGTATTATATCATGTATATGTAGTGCATATAAAAAAATTCATTCCAAATAAGCTATTGCATTCAGCAAACACCACAGCTGAAATAAAACGAGTCAACAAACAAACAGCATCACTGGCATAAAGTTATCACCCGCCCAAGGATTTTGGTATATCATGTGGAAGACACATACAGTATACAGAAAATGGAAACATAATGATAACCGGGCAGTTCACAGAGAACCCGCGACACACTTCAACACTATCTTGAATATTACTAAAAGTACCCTCTAGCCAGTTTGATGTATAATGAAACAGAGGAATTACCTTCTTGGCTCGCTTTGGCTCCTAGCCATATGACCAGAACGATGGCTAGCTGGGGCAAGGTGTGTGTTTGTATGGCTGTGTATCGTGGTGTAGGACAGGCACGAATCCTCTCACCTTTAGGAGCCAGGTAAGGACTGTGCAGAAAACACACTCTGCTGCGACAGGAACACCCAACAGAGTGGTTGAGGATATGGAATCTAAAAATCTCAAACACCTCCACACTCAAACTATGATAGCACTTACCCATACAGTACACCAAGTTACACACCAATGGGGTCGTACAACACAAAAAACCACACACAACACACACACACACACACACACACAAACACACACAACACACACACACACACACACACACACACACAACACACACACACAAACACACACACACACCTAAATTACATAAACATAGATTTACACAGATTTATGAAGTAAAACAAAACAAATTCCCAAAGTCCTTCTGGCAATTATTAAAATACAACTTTAAATTTCCATAAGGGTTTCAGTTCACTGAGGACATTGTTTAAATGGGTTGTATCAATCATTTTTCATTTTTAAAAAATAAATAAAAATTAGTTTTTTTTATGTTGATTTTTTGCTGTTACAATGCTAAGAAACAAATCGGCCTGAGACATGAACAAACGACTGCAAGTAGCAAAAGATAGCTATGTACCAAATATTTTGACAACATTCAGCCAAAATCGATTTTTCTTTTTTTTCATTTTCAGCCAAATTGGTTTTGTAGGGCTGAAAACATTGTTTGGAACAGTTGATTTTAATAAGTGCTTCTCTGCTGGCACATTTTGACAGTGTTAGCATCTATTTCATACACACAATGTGGATAAGCTACACTAGGTAAGCAGTGTGTACTTGTGACCAAAAACAAACTATTGCCAAAAATAACCACAAATACTGTAATTTTTTCACTCAAAAATTTAGCTCAAATCAATGAGGCCTACGACCAATCAGTTCCAAAAATAAATAAAAAACCAGTGTTAATGAAAGAAAACAAGTTGACAAAAAAAAACTGGGAAAAAAAACTGAATACATGATTTATGGATTCAATATAGCATAATACAGTATAATATAATGAGAGATTTACAATACAAGTCTGGTCATTTTTGACACCAAATTAGGTAAATAATTTATTATTATTATTTTTAGCACAGCACAAAGGTTAAGCTAGTATTGCATATGGAACATTTAAAAAAAAAATCACCAATTCAATTCTCAGTGTTTGAATTTGACCTTACCCATTGCAGCTCAGTCATGTCAATGTTACTCGCAGCCTCCACTGGGGGGCAGTGTGGGCCAGCACTTTGTTTCAATGGGGAGTGGCACTTTAGGCTACATGGTATCGGATAGCTAATCACCTGCAGAGCTGTACATAACCCCACGTTATATCCTTATATATTCTATACAGGAAGAGCATTATAGTTATCTAAAATAATATTGCAGTTGTTTGACCTGTTTTACCCTTGTAGAAATGAGAGTTGTCTTTTTGATTTGAGTTTACTTTACTTTTGATTGTAAAGTGCAACAGTGCAGTATTCACTACGCTCAATGACATATACTAAAGGAATGCAATGAAACTTTATGACGAGGGCAAGTAGAATTAAACAGCCCAGGGGAACATACTGGTAGCTCAGTTTAAGAAGGAACAGATCACATAAACCCAATGTCACACTGGGACAATGGCCAGATAGTCGCAGGAAATCAGTGGCAGATGATCTGGGCCATAGAGGACGCTGAGGAGTAAGCAGTGTGCTTTTGTGTTTGAAGCCATTGTGCAATCAAAAGTGACCCTATATAATACACATTCTTGGTCTTATTGTGAATGATAAGGCTTTCCTTTGCAGCTGTGACCCAGGTTATCAGATGGGGAAATAATTGTTAGTCAAATAACTATTTAGGCATTGTTTTAGGCTCCTGTACATAACTCAAATCTTAATTAATTGGCATCTGTGCTTCCATGAAGATCCTTTAACATAAATGGAAACTTTATATTGCATAAAAGTTTCTTTATAGTGGAAAAAGGTTACTGGATGTTCTTCACACTAAGAAAATAATGGTTCTTTTAAGAACTGCTCATTAGAAGATTCTTTGGGAAACATAAAACGTGGTGTGTGGTTAATATTAATATAATATTAGTTAAAGCAATAATAAATCATGACATATTTGAAAAAAAGAGCAATAGTATTGGAATTTGATGGTCAAGGTCGAACTTGATTTTCATGCTCTGGTCAAAAAGCCCTCTAAAACGTCCTTTAGGAGTAACCCTTCACAGTTCACTGAAACTCATATTCAGGTTTGGCTCCATTCGGCTATATATATGCTATTTCATGCAAACTGCAATGCATGTGCTGTACATGTACTTTGAGAGTTTTTCTTGTAGAGTGTACTGTTGATCTGGAGAGCCTGTGTTCTGTGTGTATGTATGTGTGTGCACACTGTTACAGTAGAGGATGCTGTTGACCCCCTTAAGGGCATGAGTGGAGGAGGAGGAGAGCTAATGGTGGGTCAGTTTTCAGGAGAGGGGCCACCTTGAAAAGCTCTCAGACCGCAAACACACTCAGACACACATCACATATTCCTGCAGCCCTGCTTAATGATCCTGCAGTTACCACAGTAACCTGTCAAAGGACAGGACATTCATCTGCTAGTGTCTCACGCTTTCTATCTGTCACCAGATGTTTATGTTTATTATATGTAACATGCTATATTTTAGGCTTCAAATAATGTAGACTGATTTCTTGTAATATATGAGAGAAAGACATAATCGTTATTGACAGTAACAAAGTTATATTGAATTTTATTTTTTACGCCACTACATTTAATTTCTCGTTTTACACTAAAGATCACAATTTTCGAGTCAGCAAATCACGGATTCGGTGATCTAATTGGAGTGAGTCTTCAGTTCAATTCATTCATTCTGAATTAGTCTTGACTGATTCAAACGTAAAATGATCCTCAGCGTGTACGAACGAAGCATATCAAATAGCAGTAAAACAAAGTCATGGTTTCTGGCGACAGCTACTGTTGGTGTTGTGATGTGGTCATATCCGGTGATATGACAAGGTTGTACTTTATTCAAATGAGCAGTGACTCTTGAAGTTCCAAGGCATTGCATGTGATCCATCTCCTGTGACGTTTTTGTATTTGAGTGTAGGTAAAATTTAGTTATTGTTATTAGGAGTGATTTTACTCATTTATAAGATTTGTTTTTGCCCATATACAGGGCTATAATTGAAGAGTGATGTGTGGAAATCCAGGTCAAAAGTTGTTAGCATTTAGATTGAGTTTGATTCATGCACTGATAATTGTTCATCTTGTTCATGATACTCCTGTATGATGGATAATGCACTGTGGCAATTTCTATACAAACAATTTCTGCTTCTGAATTCATTTTAGCTGTAGCAAAAGAGATTCATTGCCAAATTACATTTACATTTAAATTTATTCCTTAATCAGACGCTTTTATCCAGATTGAGAATAATACAAGCAGAAGGAATTCATCCAAATGAGAACACTACACAAGTTCAGTGCTAGAGCTCATAAGTGCAGAAATGTTTTAAAAAAGGCTAGTTAGTTGAGTGCTCCTGGAAGAGGTCTTCAGCTGTTTTATGAATAGTTCAATGGATTCTGCTACTCGTGTGAAATTGGAGTCATAGGCATTTTATTTTACCAGTAATACATCTCATTTGTGATTGGGGCCAGTTGCATAAACATAGCCCCTATGTTAAGACTGTCTTAAGAACTAGTTTGACCAACTAGCAGTTAGTCAAGGGATAATCAGTCTTTTTGGATTCAAATTAGACAGAGATACCTTTTTGTAACTGACCAAAGTTATGACCAATCTTGAACAAAAAAAAAATAATTAGATGACTAAGTTTTTAAGAATAGTCTACGCAGTTTATGATTTGAGCAAGGTGTGGAGACCACCATGGAGCAAGGAACAGCCACTGTGAAAAACAACAACATAGTTATTCCACAACCTTTAACAATAAAATCCCTGTATGTGTGAACGTCCTATTATAGGGCAGCATGATTACAGCTCCTAAACGTCATTTGCTCTCCATCAGCATCTTCAGTCTGGACAGCAGGGTTCTTGTCATTGGCAATTACCCACCATGACTCTGGGTTTTTCTGCTCGGTTTTTAACCAGGCAATAGAATTTCAACGTAGCAAGCAAGACCTCGAAAGACCTCACAGAGGGAGTGAGAAAGAGAGAGAGAAACTTTAGCTGAAGTCTTGTGATGGTTTTGTAATTGGGGTGATTTCTTTAAAATTGTCGTTACTAAAAAGCCCTGGAAAAGAGTTGAGTAGGATAAGTTAAAACTAAAAAGAGGTCTTAACATTTTATGAGGTGACAAAAAAGTCTTTCTCCCAAGCACACACACAAACATTGTTGTCCCCAATAGTCGGCAGCTTTTCATGGCCAAGAAGAGCATTCGCTATAGCCAAACCACAAAGCCCCCAAAAATTTAGAATCGAAACTCCTCATAACCACAGCAATGGCCGCCCTTTCCAAATAACAAAAAAATAATGAACAAATACAGATGTAAAAGGGTTTTGAGGCTTGTGGACAGAGCAAACCAAGACTTACTGCTCTAGTTACTGTAAAGAGAGTTCACATACAGGATTAGAATTCACTGTCAATCATTTGCGTTTTCTCTGTGTGAAATGCAACACAAACACTCAGACGTTTGCAAGTTTTATGTTGCAAGATGCTCCCAAAACCATTTTCATGAAACACTCAAACACGCATATTCATTTTTTTTTTTTTTACTTTTCCGAGGCTGTCATCTGAATCTTTTTTTACAGTATTATTTTTGTCCAACTACATTTGATCACAGCTTTTTGTCTTACTATATGACATTTTTTTCTTCATCTTTACAGATAAACGATGCAGCATGACCAGACAACCCAGAAAAAAAAAACATTCATACCAACACACTGGCACCATTCTATTGTATACATATAACAAAAGATAATATCTATTTATGAATATTCAGTTAGAAGAATTATATCAAAGACATGGCCACAGAGTCATAAAAAATAAATCTAATAAATAAATAAGTCAATAATTACAGAAGAACTCTTTTGAAGAAATGGATGATTGAACTTGCTAACCTCACCATTCACAGAAGCAAATAATACACAATTTGTACTGTTTTCAGGTCACTGAACATTAAACTTAGACCAAAACAGCAGTCAGGATGGTCCTGAGGAATACTGATTGGTCAGTTCATCTATATAATACAAATGTCCACTTCTTCTCATCACTGTCATTTAAGCTCTTTTTATATGTTCAGTGCATAGGCAGAGAGGTACAAGTCCCTTTCCTAGTTTCACTTTCCATGCATGTCTTGTAAACACCACGTTACTCCTGTCCAGCCTAATGTGCACTTTTGGACCAGTCATGCGCTCTCAGGCATCTGAATGCCAAACGTGCCGCGGTCCCACCGTGTAGCACCATGCCGACCGTCAAGGATCGGACCGTAACCTCATGGCGGCTGAGTTCCACCTCTGCATAGAGATGTCATGTGGAAGGTGGAGGTATGAACAACACTACACCGTAGTCTCATACTCTGTCACTTCTTTGGGGTTGCTGAAGCTCTGGTACTGGATGCGAGGTGTCACAGGAGATGTATTCTCCAGCACTAGGATGGTCTTCCTCAGCCTTCGGTCAATAAAGTGAGCATCCCAGGCTGGGTAACTTTTTCTTGGCAGGTCGATGCGGATAACGGGACCTTCAGTTCTTGGGGGACGTGGGGAGGAAGCAGGAGGAACACTAGGAGGCCTTACCTGAAACACAGGCAGGCAACTGTCTCTATCCCCGGCCCCTATTTCCCGATCCCCAGCAGTAGTCCTTTGGAGTGTTCTGGGAGGGCTAGTAACCACGTCTGGTTGGGGCAAAGGGGTTCCTAAATCCCCAACGCCTCCCAGACCGATTACCCCCATTCCCTCCTCCACACAGCTCCATTGAGCTCCCAGGATAGGTCCATCTGGGTGGAGCAGGCAATAATAGACAAACATAAAGAATGTTCCCAAAGCATAGCTACACACCACCACACACACAATAATAAGGGCGTAGAAGTCTGAGGTGTGAGGTCCCCTGTGAATATACCAAGCGGCAGTGAGTGCAACGTTCTCAACCAAAGTCACGCAGTAGTACACACCCAGCCGAAAGCGGGCACGGCCTTCCTTGACGTTGAACCAGCAAAAGATGTAGATGATGCCCACCACCATGTTGTAGATGATCTCCTCCCACTTGGACATGCAGAAGTCGGTCTCACCCTGGATGATCCAGAAGGTCATGGCACACCAATGGGCCACGATGAAGATCCCGAAGTAAAGCTGGAAGACTGAAGCGAAGAGGGCGAAGGCGATGGTTCGAGCACCGATGGTGAAGAGGTGCCAGAGCATCTGAACAATCACGGCCTTGTAGGACATGGGGAGCTTGTCATCACGAGAGTCACGCAGAACCTTCTGGTAGGATGCAATCATCCAGGCGAGAGAAACCAATGATGCAGATGCAGAGAGACCTACAGAGATAGAGCAAGAAGAGCAGGGAGACAGCTTGAGCAACGTCGAGTAAAGCCAGACTTATACTTTACAAATATATACAAAAGCAGCTTGGCCAA
This sequence comes from Sinocyclocheilus anophthalmus, assembly GCA_018155175.1. Taxonomy (NCBI): domain Eukaryota; kingdom Metazoa; phylum Chordata; class Actinopteri; order Cypriniformes; family Cyprinidae; genus Sinocyclocheilus; species Sinocyclocheilus anophthalmus. The sequence continues at coordinate 146,841 of JADLZN010001726.1, read as the reverse complement.
TGCTTTGCATGCATGTGGCACTGTACTAAATATAGTGTATTTTTTGCAATACTGTGCTGGTATCAAACTTTAATACTCAAAGAGCTATTAAACAGGATTTGCTATTGTTCACATAGCTGTTTAAATGTTAACATTTTAAATAACTGTTAACTAACTTGGTCAACAAGATTCCCTGCTGCTCCAACAGTAGCTGACTTGAAAGAGAAAACTGGCCATAGAAAATGCCCACTATAAACCACCTAAAATAATAATAATAAAAAAAAAACCTTGGGACTAGGCGCATGATGTTTACCAGCAAAATAGCATGGTTTCTGTGTGATGCTGGTTGAGGATGGAAGTTTTGCTGGTTAGGTTAGTCAAGAAACTGGAACACCAGCACACCAGGATCCCGTACAGAAACCAAAGCAAAACATATGCTGGTGACCAGCTCTTTTTTTTTTTTTAGCAGGGAATGCCATGTGGCTGAGAACACAGTGTGTTTCGTTATGAATTGCATTCTCACACATTTTGAAAGGCAGTGAAGCACAAAATCAAGCTTGCATAGCTAGAATTTTTTCATAAATTGCATTTATGTACATGCATAGAGCAAGTTCCAGGCCTGAGTGTGAATGAGCTTTCAACTGGTCAGGAATATGGAGCCAGATCAGCCTCAAAAATAAGGAATATGGAGCCAGATCAGCCTCAAAAATAACACATTTACAAAACAAAATTCATAAATGCACAGCACAATTTACAAAATCCGATTCGTAAATTCAAAACACAATTCATAAATACACAAGTAAAAGCATAAATGTTTCCCCAAATGCTCACACAAATCTTACCTACATAAATTTAAAATGTTTACAAAAATATGTATATATCAAGTTCTTGAATTCATTTCCATCACACAATTATGGATCCTTGAATCTACATTTGCAAATCGTCACATGTGCGTGGACTGCTTTGGATTTGCGTGTGGTATTTTTGAGACCTTCCTGACAGGTTAAGATTCATAAATATCTTTTTTGGAGGATGTTCTGTTCAGCCAATCGCAGTGAGCTTTTAATCCACCAATCAAAATGCTCCTTACTGAACAGACTCAAGAAGCTCAACGCTGCGCTTTTACTGTACATTGTTCCATGATCTGGTCCTTGATGTAAAGACATTTGAATGGGTACTCTTTTTTTAGTACCTGATTACAATTTCTACAAAATCACGTTATGATTTATATCATTCACACAAAATACAGCTACCCGGTTAGCCTGCTGTCTTATACACCAAAGTTGCACATACCCTGTTTATTCAGATCAATCTGTAATGTTATTAAATAAGTGTTAAATGTCCAGATATTTCATTTAATAACAACAATTATGTAACATGTTCTGTTGTTGTTGTTGTTAGTAGTAGTACTGTACGTATTAGTATCAGTGTTCGTCAGCTAACTTTGATGCAGGGCATTAAAAACAGGCTACCAGATTGCCCGCTAAGGGTAGATTCGAACACACGTCACACGCGATAGCTTTGCAGTATGTAGATGAAAATTCTTATGATTAAAGGTTGTTTTAGTTAATTAAGTGTGCAGTTTGCAGTGTTACAACGTCATTAGTCCACGCCAGCTTTCTTATTATAACTGGTGGTTGTAGAAGCACTTTCGTAAACACAGGATGAATGGGCGATAAACAATAAATAAAACAACAATTTCAATGATAAACTATAGAGTAATTTTAAATACGGTTTGTAGTCAGTGGATTCTAAAGTTACCATCGCGACCAGCTATAACAATAAGAATATGCCATCAGATAAAAAAAACGACTTTACTTTCTCGTTTTACTTACTATTGACATTGACATTGGATATGAAATCTTACCATTTACTTATTGAACATACATTTTAAGTCTGTCTTAAATCTCAGTTTGTAGCACAGTCTATAGTGACTATAGTGTAAACTAGTGTAAACTTGCAAATGAGTCAACTTGACTTAGGTGCAAATTCCAGAAAGAGTGAAGTGTATTTAAAATGGCATTAAATGATTCATGACATGTTTATGCTTTATTTCCCCACAAAATAACACTGAACTCCATTGCTTTGTGTGTTTATTTGGCCATAAATTCTGCATCCATGCACTTCTCTATAGCTGTGGCCATTTAAATAGCCTGAAACGGGCAAGTGTTAAATATAAAACCTAATCAAAATCATTCAGAATAACTACATTTCCACATTCTCAGAGTTCTGCTTTCAATATTTAATTAGATCTGATGTGATTTATTCCTAATTGAACATGCGATTGAATAATTAACTTTCAAAACATTAATAATTCAGGCCCTAATTGATGTCGTTTGCCTATCTGGACTCATAATATATGAATGTGCGAATATACCTTGCGTCATGACAGACACATTCTGAGAGAATAGATTCTGATGAGGCAAAGATGCAAAGCGATTTTAATTCCAGACATCACAGTGGCTCTTATGAAACACAAACTGACGTGAGCTGGCAGAGATGCGCGAGCTGCTCTTTAAAGAGTGTTGGCAGGAAAAGGTTCAAAGTTTTGTAACGGTTGTTGCTTTTGTTTTAGTTTTCAAATAATATTTCATAGAAACTACAACACCTGCTCAGACAACAAATCACAGGGCTTGTTTCCCTACTGCCTGAGAGGCACACTTGCTTTCTCTCTAGAGAAAGCGAGTGTGAGTGTGAGTGTGTGTTTGACTTGCTGACAGGGAGACAGACAGGCACTTTATATTTTGTTTGCAAGTACCGTAGAGTGTAAGGTAGAGTGAAAAGGTGAAGAGGAGGTGTGTGTGAGCGTGTGTGATTGAGAGATATGGAGCTATCTCAGGAAATCATGAGGATCAGCTCTTAAATACATCTCACTGCATGTTTGTTTATCTGGTGGGTCCCGGCAGATTGGCTTTGTTCTGGTGCTTGATTCCGCTACTGTCTCACTGGTGATCAGTCCAGCATCGCACACACGACACACAGCACCACCACATCACGAGGCACAATCACCAGTAGCGTTTTAAGGAACTATACTTCCTAGCTGTCACGCGCGCTCCGTTAAACACTTCAAACCCTCCAGGCTGGCTTATCCAATGTCAGCTAAGGATATTGGGATGATCACAGCATTAAAAGAAAGCAGCCTGTTGCTTTTGTCAGGCTGGATTTGTGGAAAAGGAAAAAAATGAAGGTTGATCCTGGTGTTACATTAGGTGATGCATAAAAAACAAAAAAAAAGAAACACAAAAAACGATACTAGATTTTTTTTAATGGCTGTTGCTGATATACATGTGGCTTTATATGTATATATGTAGGCCTACAGGCTCTTGCTACAATGCGTTAGGCCAGCGCTTCCCGGGGCTGTTGTGTTTTCCAGTCGGGCTACCAAAATCACTGCACTGCTCGATGGGCTATCTTGAATAGTGATATGAAATTCCTTCCTTGATTCGCATTGTTCACTCGCATGTAGGGGTGAACCGGATCGTGATTGACCAATTGCACGCTTTTCTAACATTCGTGCATTTTAAAACATTCAAGCGCATGAAGAGGCTAAAGAGAATTCAATTCAGTTCTTGTGTGCTGTGTTCTGTGCGCACACAGAGAGCCGCGTTACAGACAGTTTAACACTGAATTGATTCCTCTTTCGTGTATACTTGCACTTGAACGGACACATGCACACAAAATGATCTCAAAATAACTGTCTCGGCAAGTATTCTCGTAAACACAGTCGGTTATCTCTTTAGTGAACGTAAACAGTGGAGAAAGAAATTGCATGTGCATCATATTTTTGTTTCTCAGATTTTATGTAGTACAGTTTCACACAGTTTCTTGTTTTTGCTTCAAATTTCAGTTATCTAATTAATTATCTGTCTAATCTTATCTATCCATCTAATCTAATTACAATATAAAACCATGTATTTAGCATCTTTGTTTGGATTGTGATTAAAATGCAGTGGTTGCCTTTATTTTAAATGGAAAAAAGGAGTTAGTTAGTTTATTTTATAATGAAGTATTTGTTCATTTTGTATTGATTTATTTTCCTTTTATTGTCATTTGGTTTAAAATTTTCAAGCTATTTTAGATTGGACATTTCTAGCATTAGAATTTCAGCAAAGATATTTGGGCAAGCATTTTGTATGAGAAATAATAAAAGGACACCTTTTCACATTGTGTAAAAAAAAAAATCAAGAGAAAATCTTATTGTGAATCAGTACTGTGAATCTGATCGGAGAATTGTGAGATTAAGTGAATCGTTATCAGTCCGCTATAATCTATATATATATATATATATATATATATATATAACCACGTACTTGAATTAGTAAAATACCAGCATAGCTGCAATGAAGTGTGTGTTGTGTGTGTGTGTTTTTTAGCAAATATTTACAAAATGGAAAGAGGTCTAATTTAAAAACGAATCAGTAATAATTTGATGAAAACAATAAACTTGATTTATGCTTTAGAATAGCAACTTATTTATTCCGTATCTCTATTATAGTAATTTTCACAAATATAGAAGAAAAGGAAAGAAAACACTGTAAAAAGTGTACTCTACACAAATGTGTGTGCAAAATGAAATCATAACTTTTGCTCTCCAATACAAGACTATCAGGTAATGCTGCCTTTTACATACAGGGCAAGTGAATATGACATACTGTGCAATCCAACTTTGATCTATTCGTCAATCACAGTTTGAAATCATGAATCAATTGAAGCGTATATTTCATGACAAGCTGATGTTCTAAGGTAACCTAAAGGTTTTATTTGTGCATGTGGATCATCGATAAGACAATGATTATTCAAATGATCCCTGTTCACACAGATCTGCACTTAAAAATACTTAAAATGCTCGCGCTTAAAAAAGACGCCCCACCCCGCTTAAATCGCAATTCCAGCTTGAAATGATGGAACAGCTGATTTTATTTTAGTTCTGTGTAGTGCTTTAAAAAAAAGTCACTTCTGACACTTATTAACCAAACAGACAAGCTTACAAATGACCATATATGGCCAATATATTGTCCATGTCAACGTCTAGTATAAAAAAAAAAAAAAAACTCTCACTTCAAAGCAGCATAGTCCATATCATACATTGGATTTCTCTTTGCACAAGCCTGACCCTCGCTGGTTATTGAGTGTTTAGTCTTTTTGAGTCTCTTTTGCACATACTACATTTCACTTTCATTTGTCTCTGTCTCACTCACTTTCTTTGTCTCGGCTCTCATTCTGAGCAACTCATTTGGAGCAGATCCAGATTAAGTGAGGTCTTAATTAGCAGAGAACCGAAAGCATTAGTTTCTGCGTTTTCCCACTCCGCTTCCAACCTGCCCGCATGCTCTCAGCATTCTCTCCCGGCCTCTATTTCAGAGGCTCTCATGGAGCAATGCACTGGCAATCTTAATGAAATCAAACATCAGAGGCAGCGCAAGCCCACTGCCACAAAGACCGCCTCAGATTAGAATGCAGTTTAAAGAGAAAGGGATCAGACAAGTTAAAGCCCAGCGCTACCAGTGCTGAGAGAGAGAAAGACGGAAGTTTGAGTTGCTACTGACAGATGATGTGGTGGAAGAAAGTACACATGAGATGTTTGCATAATGCATTTTAATAACAGCATTTGTGCTTTTAGACTGTATTAAATGACGACATGAGAGTCTCTCCACAAGACCTTAAAGACCTTAAAACACACAGTGGGGAATTCACTAAGAATGAATTGTGCCTGCTGATGGTGCTGTTAATTTGTATGCCATGACTGTGTTGTTTCCTTCCCTCAGATGCTCTTCTGTGACTTCCTTCCTTATGGTAGTGATTAACCATCCTGCTTAAAAACAGCCATTAGGTTTGAAAGCATCACATACAGTAAGTGTTGGAAAGTAATGCTTTTAAACTAGTAACAATACCTAACTTGGTTGTATTGGAAGCATTAAGGGGAGTAGGAGAGTGTGTGTGTGGGGTGTGTGTGTGTGTGTGTGTGTGTGTTTACAGAGAGAGAGAGAGAGAGAGAGAGAGAGAGAGAGAGAGAGAAATCTTGAATTTTGATTTGAATTGATAAAGAGAGATTGTTCATGATTACCTGTGGCTGCTCTCATTTTATTACTCGTATAGAATTTTGTCAGTCATATTACATACAAATATTTTTAGCTAGACCACAAGCCGTTTTTAAGCCTTTTGACAATATGATATTAAATGAAGGTAAGACTTATTTACGAATATTAGTCTACAACAGGAAATATGAATAATTAACCATAACTAGTTTATGATTAATTATGAATATTTTAGAGCCGCTGTAGATATTTAGCTGACCTCTCAGGGTCAGCTGTCTTGTCAATTCTAAGAACGTTAATTTGCGCTGGTTAAGGAAATACTTTCTATGTACATCTAAAGCTTGTAAACGTAAATCATCATGAGAAATTGAAATTTAGTGACTCTCGGTTATTAGCAAAGCATAGACATGTCAAGTTGTGCTAACAAGTAAGGTTTATTTACTACTAAACACTTGTGTAAAACTAGTCTGACATACTATCATACCACATAAACTGTTCTTACCATCTACATACACACATAAACTGTTTGCTAACATAGCACCATACAACACACACACACACCTACAGTTGGTATAGGAAAGGGTTAAAGTTTAACCCTTTAAAGAGAAGAGAAATAAGGAAGGGGGTGACATTCTATGGAACGTCTGCATCATTCCCGCATTATCCAAGCCTTCAGGATACGTCAGATACTTGAGTTCAACACATAACCTTTGTATAAAAAGGTGTAACTGATACTTAATGTATCAATTAATAAGACTAGGTTTGATACTTGCAAGTCTCATCTGTCTGAAATAAATGTTTGATGCAATCTGAAGGCTCACGTGGAGCTTGCTGAAGTTGGTTGATGAAAAGAATCAGTTTGAGTCAGAGAATTTTTGGTGTATGGAAAGTTCAAGGCCGAAAGGCCTGGCACCAGCTTTGATAACCTGAAGCGTTTTTTTCACATCTTCATCTTAGCATCTCACTTAACCACCGACAGGGGTGGTCGCCTGGAGGCCCGCCTGGGCCTTTAAGGTCGGAGAAGATCCCCGCCTCTGAAGATGGGCTTGTCCAATGAGAAAGGCCTGAATCCCAAGTGGGCGTTTTTGAGATCCTGTGGAGTTTATGACTCCTTGTGTGGAAACATGGTACTTTAGTATCTGAGACTGAATCGAAAATACTAAATGTCTCAGGGTCACTCAATATATGCGTCTTATGTGACTCAACATCTCATATACATATCTTGTTTAGATCATCAAAGCCGAATTCACTAGATACTAGAGCATGGTAGAGTTAGCTTATATGAATGAGCTGGTTTATCGTAAGCATGAATAATAAATATCTATTAATCCAACCGAGATACTACAAGCAGCAGCATAATATATACATCATGGCCTGAAGAATATATGTGTGTTCATTTGCAAAGAAAGGTTTTCCATGAATTATTATAACAAAGGTCAATTTAGCTACTGTGCGTTGTCCTCCAAATGAAAAGAGTGGGTTATCGCTATTCACATTCCATTCTTGGGGGGTAATGAACGCAGTGATAATGGGGGGATGTGTTCGCAGAAATCCTGGCATCCAGTTTATTAAGTGAGGGGACTGTGACGATTTGTTAAACTAATGAATAACTGATTTGTTAAATCAAATAAAAATAGTGTGTGGCAATTGGTGCGAGACGCTAGCACTTAATTTAGAAAAACAGATAGCATCAGGTTTCTTAAAAAGATGTCAGAAACATGTTTTTTTATCTGCATAATCTCAATCAAACTGCTTGGGTTGTTTTAGATTAAATAATAACTAAAAAAATAGCATGATATCCACAATAAAAACATGATTTATAAAATTCATAAACAGAGGGGGTATCTATTTTTGCAAATTAACATATCTCATATACTTATTGTACAAAACTGACACACACACACACATATAATGATATATATATATGTACGTATATGTATATGTAAATATAAAATTATAAATATAAAATATTTACCTATAATTGTTTAATACATGAAAAATGCCAAACAGAGATTATGGAGACTAATATTTTTGATTGATGGCACAAACAAATCATTAAAGAGTTTTGAATCTGTTACTGAAACAGAGAGATTGATTTGATTCACTCAAATGAATCAAACTTACCAACAATGTTTTTGCTTCTGAAGTTTAAATCAGAGATATATGTAAATTCATGTTTATTCAGATATAATAAAACATCTCAATGCCCTCATACTTGCAAGTTGTGGGTCCATTAATTTGAAGTTTGGTCATTTGAAAAGGACACAGTGAAGTGAAGCTACTTCACAACAGTGCAGTTTTAGAAAAACAATCATCAACATGAAATATGTATATCATAATTATAAAAAAACACAGCTTTTTTTCGTGGTGTAGGAGACTGCACACTGCACAGTCCTCACCTCAAGTTCTCTGCTCTCCACAGCGAGTGCGGCATACAGATGCTCACTTTCAAATGGATTTGCTGACACAATGTAAAGGTCAAAGGTCTGAGTCAGACTGACAGGCAGGGGGCCAGGAGATCAGAAAAAGAAACGAAGGAAAAAAAGTGAATGAAGATAAGAAGAACAAGGAAAAACCTTTCTGTTTGGTAGTTGGTATCCAAACCCATGACCCAGAATGAATCAGAACATCTCTGAGTCTATTCAATCTTACAGCGTGTCCCTCTGAGCTCTCTGTCCTGCTATACAACTCGTCCTCTCAGCAACACCATCTTCCCGGCTCTCTCTCTTAATGCTATTGCTATATCTATCCTCTTGCTTTCTTTCTTTCTTTTTTTTTTGCTGAATGTCCTTTTCCTCTAATCTTTTTGTCTCCTGAGTACAGTTTTCTTTCTCAGTGGCATGTGGTGGGTCCCCCCCCCCCCCCTTCCATAACGAGGAGGGGCAAAGTCTCTTATGTGTTTTATTTAATGATTTATATATTATTCAATATCATGTATTAATTTATAATAAATATTTTACACTGTTTTTAAAGGGGTCCTATTATGTTTTTTTACACTTTCAACTTCTGCAAAATAAAAAGCAGGAAAAAAGTCGAAAGTCGGCTTCGACGGTCTAAAAATGCTGGTTAAAAAAGGGACAACCGTCAGGGGCTATTGGGTTTTGACCCAGCGGTTGGGTTAAAACAACCCAATAGCTGGGTTTGTCTTTTTTTAACCCAGCATTTTTTAGAGTGTTTGTAAATGGACCATGCATTTAAAAAGTCCATGTAAAAGCATGAGTTAGGGTGGCAGTTCAATACATTTTTTCATGGAAAAAAAAAAAAGAGCAACAATTTTGATAAAATGATCCACTTTCGAATGGAGGTGCGCGTCTAAATGCGCATTTTTAAGAAAATGGATGATTCAAAGTATCATATTATTATATAATTTAAACCATTATTATCATCACTTATGATTAATTATCTAATTCATAAATAATATTGTAGCCTCAATTTACTTATTGTAAGACTCTTCTCCTGAAATCATAATCAAGACTTTGTGTAGCCATTTAAGAGCATTTAAAGACTTTTAAATTTAATAGCGCTAAATTTAAATGATTTTATATAGGACGCCCGGCGAAACCCTGTTTGTGTGTCGGTGCGCACGAAAACTCGTATATCATGAGTTAAACTGAAAAGGCTTTAAAATCGACATGCCTATGTTTTGTTGTTGTCTGGTGTATCTATGCGTTAAAAAAAATGAGCTGAAAGGCCTCCGCCCACTTCTGGAAGAATGTGTGACTGCATGGCAGGCTCATTTGTGCATTTAAAGAGCACTCAAGAAAACAGTTCCTACCGCACGAATTTACAGGCAAGTAAATAAATGAGGCTGTGATGTATTTGATTGTTGAAACTTCACAGACACATCTGACCACTGAGATATGTATATACTATTAGTGTAAAAAGGGGCATAATAGGACGCCGCTTTAAGCAATAAGTATTTTATGATCACCAAGGCTGCATTTCATGATCACAAAGCTGCATTTAATTTTATAAAAAAAAATATTGTGAATATATATTGTGTAATATAAAAGTAATATTGTAAAATATAAATGCGATTTAAAATAAATGTTTGCTATTTGAATGTTTTAAAATGTAATTAATTTTTGTGATGCAATGCTGAATTTTCAGCATCATTAATCCATTCTTCAGTGTCACATGATCCTACATAAATCATTCCAATATGCTGATTTGCTGCTCAAGAAACAGATTCTTATTATTACAATGTTGAAAACATTTGTGCTGGGCTTAATATTTTTGTGGAAACCGTGATACATTAAGGAGATTCATTCAGTTAAGATTGTGATGCGATTTTAATTTTACCTTAAAGGATTCTTTGATGGAATAAATCGAGATTATCTTAGTACATGAGCACATAAACAATCTTTAGAAGTGTGCTCTGAGAGTCACGTCATGAGCATTTTACAGCTTAATTTGAGAAAAAAAAATAATCATATCATACACAAACAGAAACTAAAAGGTCTTCACAGCAACCTGTCAAAATAAAAGTTTGGTTTAACTTGAAAACACGGTGACAGAAATATATTACTTAATGTAATGATAGTACTACTACTATTAATAAAATTATTATTAAAACATTGTTTTTAAAGGAATATTTACCAGAAAAGTTATTTACCAGAATTTATTTAGCAGAACACTATTTCTGAAAAAAGAAATAAATAAAAGAATAAATGATCATTTTTAAATCAATTAATTAGAGATGCTTTTGATTATCCCAAATTTAACGAACTGCATTCACTGTAAATTTATGTAAAAACTGCATTTGTAAAAATAAAACTCGCATTTGAGAAAAAATACAATAGTATCATAGGCCTTCAAAAATGTCAGTTTGTTACAACTTTCTAATAAATTAATGTTAAATATGTAAGTTTCTCATTAGTTATTATTAGAAATGCTTGATGAATACAAATTGAATTGAACCATTAAAAACCGGAATCTAGAAAAATTTAAACGGAAAAAACTGAATTTGGAAAAAAATAAAATCGGATTTCATAGGGCCCTATATTTTCCAATATTTATCATAAAATACCTACTGGCTGTCTTTTTTCTGCCGGGCAAGTTTGGTAGCTGAGACTCGTGCAATGTCATAGAGATGGATGCAGAGAGAAGCGGGTAAATTTTTTGTTTGAATTCATCAGCGAGAGCAAATCATCTTCTTCAGGATTGTGCCGTATGAAATAAGTCATGGCGATCATCAGGCACAATCACAGCAAAGTGTTTCTGTCGCTCTCTCTCTTTCGTTTTGCTCAACAGCTTCTTCCATAAGCGCTGTCACCTAAAAGTATCCTCATGTGCCCACTTGGGAATCACCCTGGCGGCGTAGTGTGTGTGTTGGTCCACCTGTAGGGTCCTATTGTGTTACCGCCCCCCCCGCCGCTGTGGATTCATGATTCTGATCTGCAGGGCAGCATCGAGTGCTGATGCGCACTCTTCAAGAAAGCCTCCAGCCAATACCGGCAGGCATTTTGATGCAGCGCTCTCGAACAATTCAGAGACGCCATAGAAATGACGCCGACCAGGGTTTCGCTTCTATTGCACGCTTTGGCACTATCGGTCTCCCATGTACAAGGTGTGTGACGTACTGGATACACACGAGACTGGGAATGTCAAGTTGTTATTTAGGATTCAGTAATTAAAGGTCAAATGATGTGACACGGGGATGTATTCTCTCTCTTAGGCGGCATCTCGTGAAAGTGATGAGAACAAGCTGCCGGGGAACGGGTAATAATTCAGCCAGAGGTTTCAAAGTGCCAATGAAAGTGACAAAAATAGAATATATGCAAATGCAATGTAGCTCAATATAATTAATGCCCTAAAGCATTTCACATATTTAATGATATTATTTAGTGAAGGCTTTAGTGCAGTGTTTTTTCTTCAGTGATGACCCAGCAAAGCACATAAAGCGTTTACATGTCGTTAAAATGAATGTATTGATGTTTTAGGCGAGAACTGGGGCATAAGCCCAGCAATATGCATATTTACGACAAGACAAATTAGCAATTTTGCAAATCCATAAACAACAACAGAAGTTTGATTTACCAGCCAAACACATGGAACAAACACTGAGCTAAATATTTTGTTTGTATTAGCAACATTACCAAGTGACAGATGAATTTAATAGAGTTTGATTAAATGCTCAGCCTTTCTCAAAATACTTTTTTTTGCTGTCTTAACTGTCCATAATTATATGATTTTTATTTTTTATGATTTTACCTCAGCACTGTTTTCTCTGCTGTCAGTTTGTTATATTATACTGCTTTCTACTGTGTAATCAAACAGGGTTGGACTGATTTTTTTTTTAGATGTAGAATTCCATTTAATTAATTGAAGTATTTGACTAACTGGACAACATGCGGTGTCTTATATGGTTCCAAAAACATGCCTTAAGCTATTTTTAAAAATGCAGCTAAAAAACAGTGGAGGAGAATATTTTCTGACATGGCTGATAGGGAATTCTCATGGTTTAAAATGTAGTTAAAGTTGTTATTTGCATATTCATGAGGTTAATAACATAACAGGATGCAACCTGTTTGAATACCTTGCTTGTGCATATGCAGAAACATCGCCACATAAATCTGTTAAGGTTGCATTATATCTCCTGAAAATGTACCACACAAATAATACTGTCTTTATCATTTTAGTTAATGCATTTGCCACCACTGTTTTTGACATTTTTTACTTTTCCCTCTCAGACGCTGAAACTAAAAACAGTGTGTGACAGTTGCTGTGACTTGCGACAAAGTGCATGAATATTTAATGAGGCGAGCATTAAATCTTGTTACATTTGCTGTGTGGCTCTTTTTGAGAGGAGTGTTTTCTCTCTTTTTGGCCAGTCTTGACAACAATTCTGTAAAGACACATAAAATTTGGAACTACTGTAAACCTGGTTGAATGGTGAGTGGGTGAGACAGGTCTAGTACCTAAACTATCTGAAAACAAGCTTTGGCTGAGCTGTCAAAGTGCCCATCACAATATGACACCAGCAGAGTGGCACTGAGGGCTTTTTACCTGTCAGCAGCTTTTGGCAGGAGAAGAAAAGGACACAACCTGATACCATACAAGCACACACACACACACACACACACACAGTCAATGCGGTGAGTGCATGCTCAAGCCCCATCCTTTTCCTAAACTCTCAAAGAGGATGCAATGAATGTTGACAGATGACTGAATGACCAATTCTTTCTCTGTCAATTTTCCATTCAATTCCATTTAATCTCTCTCACTTTCAAATTGATTTATTTACATTAATGATCAGCTAGAATCTAAAATATTCAGTTGATTTAACTGATTCAAATTGTGATTGATTCAACTGAAGGATTTTCAAATTCAGCTGAACCCACTAAAGAATTGAATGTTATTATATTACACTGCCCAGCATCATATTTTGCTGAATGAAATCCAATACTTGTTTATGACTAATTTTGGGGTGCTAATTCCAAAAATAGTTGATTTACAAATTATGTGCACTTCATAGCATTTTTGCTTTAGACAACCATTTTTAGATAAAGAGATCTTGTATCATTAATCACCATCTGAGCCAAGTTTGTTCAATTCTCCCACATCTTTCAATTTTGTTCAATTTTCTCATGTATGAATGATTATGAAGACATTATTTTCTTTTATATATTAAAGATGACATTGTTATTATTATTATTTTTTTATATTTTATTTAATCCTGATTTCAAGGTTACAATTGTGGCCAGTGACAGAAGAAAATGCAAACATGACCTGATGTTTATGTAAAGTTCTTTGAAATTAAATTGAGTATTTTAACTTATTTTTTAAGTTAAATTCTACATTTTAAATGATACATTTGACCTTTGAACATTTGTGCACTAAAGATAACGGTGTATCTATACAGTGTGTATAGAAAAGAATCACCCCCCTTTAAGATAATCACATTTTGTTGCTTCACAGCCTGAAATGAAGATGGGCACAGTTTTTGTTTTATCCAGCCGCATTTACTCTGTGCAACTTATAACATCTAAGTGAAAGATATGACACCAACATATCAGAAAAAAAAAAAACAGAATCACTGAGTTGGAAAAGGATCAGCCCCCTCCTAAAAATGACTTGTAAACACACAAAGCTATTTGACTTTCAACTGTGATCAGCTGTGCTAATTTTGATCAGTTTAGCATGAAAAGAGCTTTCCTGGAGCTTTTCAATCCTTGGTAGTGCAACTGAAGCAAACAACCAACTATGGGTTGCAAGGCACTGTCAAAAGAACTCCAGGATAAAGTTTTTCAGGCCAAGTCAGGAGATGTATACAACACAGACTCTCCCTGATCAGGACGTCGCTCCAAACTGGATGAAAGTGCCAGGAGGAAACTGATCAGAAAGGCTACCAATGGCGCTTTTCCACTGCATGGTATGGCACAATACGGTTAACTTTTGGGGGGGTTTCCACTGGGTACAGTACCTGGTACCTGGTACTTTTTTTAGTACCACCTTGGTTGAGGTTCCAAGTGAACCGTACCTTTACCAAAACGTGACGTGTAAACTTTGCTGATTACTGATTGGCCGGAGAGAATCATCACTACCTGCGTCACTGAACTTGATGACTGCAACACCACAGAACCGCTAGATTTAAATCAGCACAGCTAGCGAAGGACCGAACGCAACTGTTTTGAACAAGCGCACCTTTTTTTAACAACCAAAAAGTGGCTGTTTCATTGTCTGTTGAGGAAGTACAGACATTCCTCTCGTTGATAGCAGAGGAGCAGATCCAGCGAGAGCTTGATGGGGCGACGCGGAATGAAAAAGTTTTTCAGGAGTCGTGGTAGTAGAGGCAGTTGCAACTATAACGACATGTGAATAATCCTGCCCACTCTAAAGCGATACTAAACCACAGTGGAAACGCAAACCGAGCCGAGCCGTGCCGTACCACGCAGTGGAAAAGCGCCACAAGAGGCCGACAGCAACTCTGAAGCAGATGCAGGAATTTATGACAAAGAATGGTCATCGTGTGCATGTGACCACAATATCACAGATTCTCCACAAAGGTTGCTTGTACAGGAGGGTTGCAAGAAAAAAGCTCAAGAAAGGCCACATGCAGTCAGACTGAGCTTTGCCAAAACTCACCTTGAAGATTCTGAGGCAGATGAGACTAAAATTTATTAATCAGCCTAACACCAAACTATATGTCTGGCGGAAATCCATACATGCTCACCATCCCAAATAGCAGCATTCCTACAGTAAAGCATAGAGGTGGTAAATCCTGTTATGGGAGTGTTTCTCTTCAGCAGGGACTCAGAGCCCAGACTTAAACCCCATTGAAAATCTGAGGAATGACTTGAAGACTGCAGTCCAAAACGGTCACAGTCCAGTCCACAAATGCAGGGAGGTTATCTATTTCTTGTTCTTAATCTTTCATCTCTTTTTGATTCAGTCAAATAAAAATTTTCAAGTTCATTTGATTCAATTAAAAATTCAATTTAATGCCTTTTCTCATTCAAACTGAATTCTGAAATAGAACTTACTCAATGAAAGAATTCTCTGATTCAACGGAATATCTTCTTCACAATTCTGTTCTCTTTCTACCTCTCTTTCTCTCTCTCTCTCTCTCTCTCTCTCTCTCTCTCTCTCGTATCTCGGCTTTAACCAGCTTTAGGCCAGCTGCATTATCTAAAGGCTGCAGAAGAGTACTTTATCCCAAGCACTACACACTTTCAGCCTGCAATGGGAGGGTTTCTTTCATGCTTAGCTCTGATAGGTGGTGAGGGCCAAAGATTGTATTTCATGCTCCTCTCTGATAGGCTGAAGGTTTTAAGGGAACTGAGCCTGCATGGCACTATGGGAGATTTTGAGATGATCCAATGCCAAGTGCTCTGTGTGAAGCGAATGTGAATATTTTTGTATCTGCGAGAGGAGAAAAAGACAAAGACATGCCAAATACCAAATAAAATCAGAAACAATATGCTACAATGTGTGCTGTGTGTGTGCGCCTCATACAGACATTTAGTAAGTATGTATGCTCCAGCACATCTATTATCAAAATAATGAATTAATCTTGAGGTCTCCAGTGCTCTGGAGTGGTTTGGAGTGAAGAAACCTGAGAAAAATGAGAGAACCACCACCACAAATGCATCTATATTTCAGATAAATGGCTTTATGAGGCTGATGAAGTTCACCTGTCATTGAACTGTTGCAGTGAGGCTGATATAAAAGGACAGGTAGCAGTGAAAAACACTGCAGATGAACCTGAGTATGAAGGACTTTAATTACATCGTGCATTGATTCGTGCATAATCAACCTTGATTATTTTATAGACAAGACCTAAAGGAGAGCAGAGAGTTCCATTTAAGAAAATATAGAGAGAGACAGAAAAAGAGAGAGAGAGAGAGAGAGAGAGAGAGAGAGAGTGAAAGGGAAACTGAGCATGTATGCATGTGGCTAATTTATCCTCTGCAGTAATTAGCACCCCTGTCCCAGCCAAGCTGTATTCTTGTCTAACACGCTTACAGTCAACACTGTTTAACGCAGTCTGCATTTCAGCAATAAACTGCATTATTATCGAGTGTCTATAGCAGATGTGCCATCTGCTGTGTATGAAAATGAACCTGTGATTCAATTGAAGAATTTAATGTATTTAACTGAAAAACTTCCAAATTCAATTGAATACTTTTCTCATTTCCTATATTTACACTCTGGTATTATGTTATTTAATTTTTATGCAAAAGAATTCTTAATTTGAACTAACTGAATTTGAAGATTCTTCAACTGAATCAGCTGATTTTTTTTGGAATCTGCATTCATGTTGAAATCAACCAAAGATATCTATTCTGTTGAAAATAAAGCTTTCAAAAAGGGGGGTTTCGCAGTGATGCCATAGAAGAACTATTTTTGGTTCCCAAAAGAACCTTTTAGGTAACAGGTCTTAAAATAACTTTTTTTTTCTTATACCGTGTCTACCCTGGATGCGAGCGGCGCGACGTGACAAAATACAATAGAACCTATAATAATCAGTGATGCTGTCTACACTGCATGTGGCCTACACGATTGCCAACACGACCACAATATATGGCTCAAGTGGCAAGGCAAGTTTATTTATAATATCACAATTTTGTACACAAAATGGTAATCTCTTGAAATTGCTTTACATAAAAGAAAGTAAAATAATCATAAAATAAATAATAACAAAAACAAAACAAGGAATTTAAAAACTTTGAAAATGATTTTAAAAAAATTGATTTAAGAGATTTAAAAATAATTTAAGAAAACGATTATACTTATAATATAGTGCAATCAGTTCGGACAACGCACAGTGCTCATTCAATAAATGCAAAGCTAAACAGATGAATTTTTTTGAAGTCTTTGATTTGTAATGTGACTACACATGTTTCTTTGCACTCTGATCTCTTCTTGGAAGCTGATTCCCAACTGCGGGCGGCGAAATAGCTAAAAGCAGATTCCCCTTGTTTTTTGTGAACCCTTGGTATTTCTAACTGATTTGATCCTAATGATCTGAGTGGTCTGTTCAGTGAGCATATCTGCTATGTATTTAGGTCATAGTCCATTGAGTGATTTATAAACGAGTAATAGTACTTTAAAATCAATCCTAAATGTAACTGGAAGCCAGTGTAAAGGCCTGAGGACTGGTGTGATGTGCTCAGCTTTTTTTGGTTTTAGTCAGAATCCTGGCAGCAGGTTTCTGGATGAGCTGCAGCTGTCTAATTGTCTTCTTAGGAAGGGTTAGGAGACCATTACAATAGTCCACCCTTCTGTTGATAAAGGCATGAACAAGTTTCTCCAAGTCTTGACTGGAAACAAAACATCTAATTCTTGCAATGTTTTTGAGATGATAGTATGCTGATTTAGTTACTGCTTTGACATGACTACTGAAACTAAGGTCTGTCTCCAGAATCACACCAAGATTCTTGATTTGATTTTTAGTTGTTAGACCCCTAGATTCAAGGTATGCATTCCCCTTGAGACCTTCATCTTTGTTTCCAAATGCAATGACGTCAGTTTTCTCCCCCGCCCTCCTTGTTTAACTGAAGAAAATGTTGGCACATCCAACTGTGTTGGATTTCATCAATGCATTAGCAGAGGGAGTCAATGGGGCTGTAGTCATTTGGTGATAAGGCTAGGTAAATATGGGTATCATCAGCATAGCTGTGATAGGCAATTTGGTTCTTTCTCATTATTTGACTTAGTGGGAGCATATACAGGCTAAACAAGAGCGGTGCAAGAATTGAGCCTTGTGGAACTCCGCATGTCATGGACATCCACTTAGAATTTTGCTCTCCTATACTCACATAATAACCTCTCCTTTCTAAGTATGACCTGAACCAATTGAGTACCATCCCAGAAAGCCCGACCCAGTTTTCCAGTACTCTCTAGAAGTCAATGGGCTGTAGTCATTTGGTGATAAGGCTAGGTAAACCTGGGTATCATCAGCATAGCTGTGATAGGCAATTTGGTTCGTTCTCATTATTTGACTTAGTGGGAGCATATACAGGCTAAACAAGAGCGGTGCAAGAATTGAGCCTTGTGGAACTCCGCATGTCATGGATGTGCACTTAGACTTATGCTCTCCTATACTAACATAATAACCTCTCCCTTCTAAGTAAACCTTTTAATTACCATGCCAGAAAGCCCAAACAAGTTTTCCAGTCTCTCTAGTAGTACGTTATGATCGACAGTGTCAAACGCAGCACTGAGATCTAATAGTACCAGCACTGATATTTTGCCAGAATCAGAATGTAAGCGAATATCATTTATTATCTTAATGCGCTGTGTCCTCTGTGCTGGTGAGCGATGTATCCATTTGAGTTTAAGTATTTGTTCAGCTGATTAAAATCTACCTTTTCAATAATCTTGCCTATAAAAGGAAGATTTGATATTGGTCTATAATTGCTCAAAATGGTGTTATCAAGATTGCACTTTTTCAGAAGAGGCTTAACAACTGCAATTTTCAGGGAGTTTGGAAAAGTCCCAAAAAGAAGTGAGGCGTTCACCACTTCTAAAAGATCTGCTTCCAAACAGTTAAGCACCCTTTTGAAAAAAGATGTGGGAAGTGTGTCAAGATAGCAGGTTGACGATTTTAGGTGCTGCACTATTTCTTCCAAAATGTTGCTATCAATTGCTTCAAAAATAGACATAGTATCTTCTTTTTGATATTGCAGTCGGATCTGTCTGACCTCTGCATAACTTGAAGATGTGCTAATCGCCGTTCTGATATTAATGATCTCAGAAAAGAAGGAAGCATTGCATTTGCTGTCAGAGAGCATTTCACTGGCAATCTGACTTGGGGGGGGGGGGGGGTGGGGGGGGGGGGGGGGGGGGGGGGGTGGGGGGGGGGGGGGGGGGGGGGGGGGGGGGGGGGGGGGGGGGGGTTGTCAGTCTCTCAACAGTAGCAAAAAGAGTGTGTGTTGTTTAAGTTACTGTTTATAAGGTTTGAGAAGAAACTCTGTCTAGCTGTGGCTAGTTCCACATTGAAAGCATGAAGGCTGTCTTTATAGATGCTATAGTGAATTTCAAGTTTCGTCTTCCGCCACATGCGCTCAGTTTTTCTGCATTGTCTTTTCATACTCTGTACTGCTGTTGATTTTCTCCAAGCCGATTTTTGTCTGCCAGTCTTCTTGCTGACTTTCACAGGAGCAATATCATCAATAACATTCTTAATTTTTGAGTTAAAGGAATCAAGGAGAAGATCAACAGAGTCTGCAGAAATGCTTGGTGTTAAAGATATAGCCTCCATAAATAGCACACTAGTGTTCTCGTTAATGCATCTCTTTCTGACAGAGACAGATCTAGATTCAGTGGTAGCAGAGATCAATATATCAAAGAAAATACAGAAGTGATCGGATAGTGCTACGTCCTTAATAACAATGGATGAAATGTTTAGACCCCTACTGATGATTAAATCTAGAGTGTGTCCACGATTGTGTGTGGGTTCATGCACATGCTGAATCAGGTCAAAAGTGTTTAAAACAGTTATAATTTCTTTTGTAGTTTTGATTTCTGCATTATCTATGTGAATATTAAAATCCCCTGCAATAGCAAAGCAGTCAAACTCTGAGGAAATCATTGATAAAATTTCTGTGAACTCTTCAACAAAGGCTGGATAATATTTTGGATATATGACAGTAAACTGATGCCTTGTTTTATTTATCACATACTGACACTGTCGCGTCCGGTGTAGACACAGTGTTAGTGTGTTCTATTGATTCCATTAAAGAACTTCTCAAATTCAACGGATTCAAATGAAGAATTCTAATGTTTAAAAGTCCAGCTCAGGTCATTTGCTGCACTCTTGTTAAACCGATTCATTGAAAAGGTTCATCGATGGAACCAAGATGTGGGCATCAGGGCTCTCAAGTTATATCAAAATTTGGAGTGATCTGTTAGGGGAGGAGACACTCAAATATTTGCAGCATCCTACTGTATGTGTACAGTATGTACATTGAGCACTGCTGTTCAGTTGGCTCGTTTGAGGCCAAATTTCTTTTTATTTTTGATACATTTGTATTTTTGAAATATATAAAACAAATTATTTTATTTGGATGAATTTGTCTGTCTTTTATCAGATTTACCCATTTTTATAACATCTCTAGTCCCTTCCCTTATTTTCAGGTAGCCAAAGCTAAGTTAAAGCTTCGGGTTGCAAAGCAGTTGAAGAGTTTTTGACTGTATCAATAATAATTTAACACGAATTTGGCTATATTCCCCAACAACGACTCTCACTATCTTTGATCACAGGCAAGTGATTTTGTCCAGGAATCGTCCAGGAATCGCTGGTAACGAATGTGCTTGCAGCGGGATCATGTAATTTACACAGAAACAACAACATTCTAATTTCTGATTGGCTGGTAGGTGGCATTTAACTCTGTATAACTAGAGACAGCTATTAACTCGGCAGAGAACTTCCCTCCGTATGGCTGCGACTCGCCCATAGGGGGACAAGTTAACCTTAATTCTCAGCGTGAGAAATACAAGGTGTGGCGTGTGAACTGGTTGAAATGCGTGTGTCTCATAGTGAATGTGTGAGACTTGAGAGCCCAAATGAATGGAGAGATGGGTTTAAGCAGACTAAATGATTGGAGAAGTCTGTCATTTTCACTGGAAGATTGAGTTGACATTTTGATTAAACATTACAAAATAAAAAAAGTAAAATGAAACATACATGAATGAATCATTCACAATAACATTTGAAACATTCAGTTACAAAATAGATTTTGCACACTGTACAATAAACTCATTCTGTGCACACCGTAATTGCATGCATTACTTACACTAAGCCTTGTATATTTAAATTAGGAGCTCCAGAAACTGAGTCCTTGTCTCCTTCCCTCCTAATTACCTTCTTTATTCATCTTTTTGACTTCTATCTTCCTGTTCCTTCTCTCCAGGTGTATGTGGAGTACTCAGAGGCAGCACTAAAGGCAATGTATCTGTGCCATGTTCTCTCTTCTGCTCTCATAGTGTGACACTTGTCCTGTCTGAAACCACAGCATCAATATTCTACTCTGTTTCTCCACAAACTGCCCCTACAGACCTACAGGTCAAACTGCTATACTCTGAGAATATCTGTGAGTGCTGAAACTATATGTCTAGAGTTTTAAAGTTATACATAACCCAATGTTTTGATTAAATCTGACTGTTGAATGACTTATGTGAAATTGCACCCCTGCACAGTTTAAAATGTGATATAAGCACATATATACACACACTAGTTTGAAACACACACACACACATTCTTTGAGCGTCTTTAATTGAGTCACATAACATGGTCAATAATGAAAGGGGAGACAAATGTAGAGAGGCTCCACCTCAATAATACCCCTTCTCAAAACCTTTATGTACACACACACTTCGCCCCACCACACACACACACACACACACACTGAAAAATACTTAAACACTGAATCCTTATGTAAAAGTGTTCTCTGCATTATCTTTTGAGTGGCATAAAGGTGAGTCCTCTTCTAATAAAAGCTTTTCCACTTCAGACCTCACACAATTTCAGAAGAATTTTTAGGGGGCTGTATACAGCAAAGGTGGTACCCTTTTACATGGTTTCTAGCTAGTAGTGGTAGTGTACATAAATGTATTTCAATCATGACAACTCTCAGAAGATTTTAGCATAGTGATGGATATGACAATGTTAATGTATTTGGTCTTGGCGGAATAGATCTGCTACGCTGCTGCTGCTGTTGGTTATTGCTGTAGTTGTAGATTATTGCTGCTGCTGCAAGCAAGTACAGGAACTTGCTACTGCCAGAGCATACAGCGATATGGTTCCATGATTATTTAATACATACTGCTGCTGCACAAATAGCATATAAAATAACCCTGTAGCGGATCTATATAGGTGGAGCTGGGGAAGTTGGAGGGTTTCAGAGAACTCTGAAAGCGCGCTGCAGGAATCTTTAGTGAATGCTAGCCAGCCATATAAATGCAAGGCAGTAAGCTCATTGGCTGCATATGCAGCATGAACCAATCAGCTTGTGCCAAGTCATTTAACTCTCTTAATATCATCGGTTACATTAACAACCCGTCGCCTGCGCCATCTAGAGTTTCATGACTGAACTATATATTTATTTTATCAGAATTTCTAGCCATCAAACACTGACTTGAAGCAGCCCGAAGCTCAAGAGATTTAATGTAAATATCATATTTTTATCATTACTGGTGTAAGATGGGTCTACACACATTGTGACTTACTTTAACGTCATGATCTGCGCAAGTTAATGAGTCAATTTAGAGTGAGTCAAGGCTGGAAAAATTTTATGCAATTCTGCTTTTACTCAATATGAGCCACATGCTAATTCAAAGGCAGAAATGAAGTTCCCTGCGACTCCATTTGCATTGCAAAGCAACGAGCAGCGTGACTAACATCTCCTGTCTATCAGGCCGTCCCCACCTTAGTCCTCCACCATCCCAGCAGCCCCTGGGATAGAGCTGCTGTAATTAGCGTGATTAATGCTCATATTGAATGTGAATGAGGCCTGGGAAGTTGTCCCAGCCAGAACACACACACCCCCGACCACGTATTTCCCATAATACACAAATGATCTTGCATAACCAGTAAGTCCCTTTCTCTCTTCTGACTGACAGCGTTCCTCTGAAAACAAGTATCCAGGACGGAGGGGAAACTCATTAGCTAAGGAAAATACAGTTAATTACACTAAACGAGGCTTAGAGTGCACAAAATACGAAAGCAGGGAAGCTAGCGCGCAGGGTTCTAGGTGAAGAGCCTCTCTCTCTCTCATTCACATTCATACACTCATGGGCACATACATACATGAATAAAACAGCTGCCGCCACATTAAAGCCTGACTGAAAGGACTTGACAAGATATTTAATGACATTATGGCTGCTTTGAAATAAGGAATCAGCCAATTATTCCACAAACGTAGCATTGAACTTCAGTGAAAGAAATCTGTCTGGATTTGAAGAGAAATCTTTTACTCAACATGTTTATCCACAGCAAGAACCAAATACAATCCTTCTCAGGAAATGAAGCTCTCTTTAAACACGCCTGAGCTTCACTCTTGTCTGCTAGGCTCCTCGTTTGTAATAAACTCACTGAAAAATTATTTTGAGCTCTGCTATGGTTTTGATGATGGACAGATTAGACCAGCAAAACTTAACAGAAAACTTTTACAATAAGAAAAACCCATTGATTTTTACTAATCGGGATGTTCCCAAATGAAGGTTTTCTCATAATTTCAGAACCTCTCCGAACACACACACACTGTGATCAGTCGGCTGCATCCCCCCTAATTATCAGCATAACCCCGTCTCTTAATCGCCGCGCTTAGCCAGGCTTCCGCCAGGTGTGGGTGCATGAGAGAGGAGGGGCGCTGAAACAGCCAGGGCTGGCGGCGTGTGATGAGGCACACCTGAACAGAATGGAGCCTCATTACCGCCGCTGTTTAAATGCCGAGCGCGCCTCTCTTCGGGAGACCGGTCTCTTCCCCGTGCACGCACGCTGGTGTCCTCGTGGGTCCAGGAAGGGAGCGTTGAGGGCTCTCCGTGCCGCCGAAGATGCGAGCGGACGAGAACCTCACCAGTTACACGGCCGTCTAGTCCCTTCAAGAGCCGTGGGCAGAGGGAAGGACGAAGCAGCTGATAGAAGCGCCCCGGACCGGAGAGGGAAGCGCGTGCGGCCGCCGAACTCCGCCCCTTACCTGGGCCCTTCCTTCCTGACCACTGCCCTTCCCTTCACGAACCCCGCAGCACGACGAGGACACCAGAGCCCCTGTTTATTTTGGACACTTCATTCCCTTTTTTCTGGGACACTTTTTTCGGTAAAATAAAAGCCTCTCCGAGGCCTGATGCCACACCCACGTCCCACTGTGTCTGTCGTTTGCTCCTCCCTCGACAACACACACGCATTTGTGGTTTACGGGGACTCTCCACAGGCGTAATGGTTTTTATACTGTACAAAGTGTATGTGCTGTTGCCCTACACCTACCCCTCACAGGAAACTACTGGCAATTTTTGAGTATCATAAAACACCGGTTTGGAATTATTTTTTTTAAGCCTTTTGTTTTACGGGGACACAGGAAGTGTCCTCATAAACCATGTTTACGTTATAGTACCCATGTCATTATACACATTTATATCCTCATAAACTGATATACGGTGTGTACAGACACACACACAGGTTTCCATTGGCATTCCACAGGCATATTGGTTTTTATACTGCACAAACGGTATTTTCTAATCCCTTACCCTAACCCTATTTTAGATTTTCAAAAAAATTAATTCTGTGTGATTTATAAGATATTTATTTTTTAGCAAAAAAAAATGTACAAGTGTAGCGTCTCGACAACGTACCCACTAATGTTTATTTTTGGATTTAACAAATCAATTATAATTAGATTAACAAAATCGTCCCAGTCCCCTCAACATATACGGATGTCAGGGCTGAGGCTGACACCATCCCCACACCTTGATCACCATGACAAACTAATCATGATATCACGGTTTTTATGGCCTAAAGGAATGTAGGGAGAAACTCACTAATTTTTCTCATAGGAAAGACACATAATGCCCAGGGAAATGAACTGTTCTCTAATTAATTCATAGGAAAACCTTTCTTTGATTGAATACCCATATCCTTTGGTCATGGTGTATACCATTACTGTCTTGTATATTATCTGTTGTATTATAGACTATTTTATTCATGCTTACGATAAACCAGATTAATATACACCTCACCTATTTAATGTTTAGTATCTATGAATTCTCCTTCTTATGATCGAAACAAGTGTGTTTATTATATGCTGATACCTATGCAACATATTGATGTTCTATGAATCTGTACTAATTCGTGCCTCAACACTCCAGCGATTTACATATGCAAAATACCAGGCTTACGGACAAAGAGTCATAAAAATCCCCAGTATTTCCAACCTCCGCTTGGGATTTCAGCCTTCCTCATTGGACGAACACATCTTGAGAGGCGTGAATCTCTGCAAGCTTTAAAAGGCCACACTCCATGTGAACCCCCAGTCGGTGGTTCGGTCAGAAGCAAAGATGAAGATGTGAGAAAAACGCTTCAGGATACAAAAGCATCTGTGCCAGGCCTTTTCTTCGGCCTAGTCCTTTACATTCATCAAGTAACACTGACTCAAACCGGTTCTTCTCATCGACCCGAATTCAGCAAAGATATACGGGAAGCTTTAAGATTTGCATCAAGAATCTCTTTCAGACCGCCGAGACTCGCTACGTATCAAATTAGTCTTATTAATTGATACCATTGAAGTTTTTTTTTTTTTTTTTTATTTTTATCAGTTACACCTTGTTCCAAAGGTGTGTTGGAACTCAGAATCTGACGTATCCCTGAAAGCTTTGATCTGTTGAATATACATGCAAAATGTTCCATAAAATCCATTCTTTATGCCTCATTCTATGCTGAGTTAAACTTTAACCCATTCCTATACCAACTGTATGTGTGTGCGTGTGTGTGTCATGCTGTGTATGGTATGTTTAGACCGGCCTTAATGTGTGTATTTGTATGTTAGACTAGTTTAAGTGTTTAGGTAGTTAATAAAACCTTACTTGTATCAAACTTGACGTGTTCATTGTTTACTCATAAACGGAGTCAATAATCATGCAGATTTACGTTACAAACTTATAGAATTGTACAGTAAGAAAGTTATTTCCTTTAACCAGGAAATTAACGTTCTTAGAATTGACAAGACGGTTGACCCTGAGTGGTCAGCTAAATAACTACAGCGGATCTAAAATATGAATAGGTAATCATAACTAGTTATGGTTAATTATACATATTTCCCATGAGCTGATTCGCTACAAAGGTAAAACTTTAATGGTATTATATATGGGGACATGTGGTTCAACAGGACCCGCCCGCGCACACACACACACACAACACACACAAACACACACCAACACACACTTTACCTTCCAGTTGAAGTGAATTTTCTGTCATTCAACAATCAAGATCTTTGTTTCCATTCATCAACATAATTTCTGTAATTTCAGCTTTATTTTATGACTTTCAGAGTTTCCCAAACTCAAATTTAAGCCTATTTTATAGGTCAATTCTTGAAAAATTCCTGCAAGTTCTGAAATGTTGGTTTCATTTTGTTTTGAAAAACATCAAGTAAAAAACAATCACATATTTTCCTATATACAGTACACGCGAGTTTACATCTAGTTGTTTATTAAAAAAAAAATATATATAAAAAAAAAATATATATATATATTAAAACTATTGTAAGTTAAAACATTTTTGTACTAATAAAATTATAATTGTAAATATCAGGCTTTTTAATGAGATATTGGACCGGTTATCACTCTCACAAAACTTTATGCCCAAAAATTACAAATGAAAATTAATTTTAATAAGACAGAAGCGTGTATAAGTCCTGGATACGTCGTGAACTACATTTTTTCTGTTTTTAAAAAATATATTTTGAATAAATAAACTAATAGGGTTCTTGATTTTATAGGACAGTTAGTGATTTTCCCTCTCGGTCTGATCATGAAGATCTTATAATGCAAATATATATATATATATAAATAGAAGCAAGCTAAATAGTAAAATGTATACATTGTTGTTATATTTAAAGTATTGCTTGTAATATATGCTGATTTTAATAAGAATATTGTATCCAGACACCCTGATTATTTTCCTTAAAACATTTCTCTGTGAAGATCACTCATAAGCAATATTTTGGCATTCTTGTGTGTTTTGACCTGTTTGAACTTGTTCATAATTTGAAGTGGAAAGTTCTTTGTAAGGATGCTTTATACGGCTGCAATAACTTTTATTGGAAGACAAAGTCCTCAGAGAGAGGAAGAAAGAAGGAAAACGAGCAGTTAGAAAGCCGAACTGCTGCATGTAGTTTAACTAAATGAGGGTAATTATCCCATTTGAACAAAGAGAGTCCAGTTTAAGCCATGGATTATACGCTAAACCCAGGTGAGTGACTGTCTGAATGACTCTACTTAAATGGTAAATTAAACCCACTAAGCAATACAGTACAGAGACATCATCAATATTTAGTGTGTGTACTGTAGTTTAGGAACAAAACTGCCCTCAGAAGTGAGCTGAAGTGAACCTTCCTTTGGTGACATTCAGAGATATCCTGAATCAGAAAAAAACTAAACAATAATAAATAATATCAATTTCAGTAAAAACAACAGAAGTCAAAGGAAATGTACCTCAATGATAGAAAAACAAATATGTGTGTGTGTGTGTGCATGTGGCAGTTGCTTTCCTAATATGTCAGTGGCAGTGGTGTTCTGAAATGAGGAGGCAAAGTCCTCAAAGTTGTTGTTGTTTTTTTTAAATCAACTGTAAATTAATGTCCCAGTCACATTTTCTTGGTTAAATAAACATTACTTACACTATAAGAAAAAAACAAAAAAACAATTCTATTTTATATTTTTACATTAACAATGTAATCAATTCTCTATTTATTAAAGCCAAATATGAATCTCATCAACTATTTTTGAATTTCAATGAAATAATCAATAATTTGCATTCTAAAATATTTTTCTATATTTTCCTAATGATAATTTTCTGATTGATTTACATACTACAAACACTTTTTTTTTTTGCAATTTTTTTATCACAGAATAAAGCAAAACACATATATTTTATAGTTTCTTAAGGCTACTGTAATAAAGGATATGTCAATTAGCAATGCATTATTCATATGTTTATTTATTACCTGGAGATGACTTGGAAAAACACATATAATTAAAATATTAAAATATATATTGTCGCAATCATGTATTTATTGTCTTCATGTTTCATCAGACAAACATTTCTGCTTTATATTCAGCTTAGTTACAACAAATACGGAGCCTTTGTCCATATTATGGCTCTCCCGCAGTTAATAAGTTATTAATCTAGTAGGCCGTAGGACTTTCTGAGTGAGAGCGCCCTCGACTTCGAGTATGAAGAAAACGTACCTGCATTGAGAGTGTTTAGCACTCTGTAAGGTTCACATCTGCTCATTTTGCATCATGAATAAATTCAGGTCATGCAAAGTCTATCTTGTCTCTTTGCATTTAAATCTACATTTATTCACACTGGCCCTTGAAAACATCTACTTGAACACACTTGCCCGAAAAAAGTGCAGGGGATGAATTGGGGGTGGGGGGGTGAGGGGGTGGGGGTTGGGGATGACACTTCCCCCAATCCCCCGCATATTCTATGCCCATGCTCCTACCGATCATGTTTTCAGTCATTTTACGTCTTATTTGAGTAACAAAGTGGTATATCTCAGAGTGTGATTGTTTACTTTTTAGAACAATAGTGTACGTTATGTGCATCAAGTTGACCCTTCCAATATGGCGGACGGCTTACATATAGCAGCCCATATAAACAGTCACTAATGAGGCATCTACGTATACATATCTGTGGGGCAGTGGGCCAAAACGGTTGCTAGACCACCGGGAATTCTCACAGTTCTCCCGATGGCCAGTCTGTGCCTGGTCACAGCATTTTGGAGAAAACGCTTTTTGTGGCAAACAAAGCAAATATTACATGATAAGTAATGGCTAAGCAATTGCAGAAATGTTATTCATTTTAAGGATTTAAAGTGTAGTCTTGTTTAACATTATGTATTCTTCTAAACGAGTTGGCAGCAGAAATCACACAACAAAACAAAATGTTATCATTTCATATTAAGTAAATGAGTAAACTTGATTTAACAATGCACTTGAAAACATAATGGCATTGATATGACGACTGAATACAATATAATAAAATGTTAATGGCGTGACTTCAATATTTATAAGGATTAATTTGTAAGTCTGTAAAGTTGCTCATATGTTAATTATTTATGTTTTAGGTGTCGTCAATACATCAGTATTGTACGTTTTAGTGTCTGTGCAAACGCAAGTAAATGTACGTTTTGTAGAACCACATTTTACGTAAAATACATACAAATTCTCATGAGATCATGTTGCAATAGGAGGAAGTTCCTCACTGCATTGAATACATTACTACATAAACCAGAGTGCCGTATATCCCTCTCTGTCATGACGAAAGAGTCCAGTGCTACTGCGGGAATACAAGCACACACCTGCACAGCTCCATGAATAACAACATTACTCCAAACCACAGGCTTCTTCCTTCACTGTCTTTCTTCAGAAATATTCTGTTATTTTGTATTATGAAAGAGTAATGACTCTCCCAGCATATTGACGTTTCTCTGCCAGAGCTGCCAGGTTTGTGTGACAGGCCAATGACCAATGAAAATCAGCCAAACGACAAATACAACTAGCCCAAAAGATTCTTTCATTTGTGAGTGGCAACATGAAACATCTGCAAAGTTTAAATACCATCTAGTGCACAACCATTAAAAAAGTCAACATTTTTGAAGCAAATGCGGTGCATTTCAACTGAGGTAGGACAGGCTTTAAGGGAATAATATAAATCCATATAATCTGTCTGCATTACACACACACAGACATATATAAATATATATATATAGTCAGTCATTCGTATATTTTTTAAATGTTTAATAAAGGTACAAATTTTATGCACTGTGTCAAACCCTCAAGCTGCAAAAAATGAATGAATGGAATAAAAATCTAGATTATAACCCATTAGACAGCCCATTAGAAATAGGTGAAACAAGGTAACATTGTTTTTCTCACTTAAATTTATTCATATCAAGATAATTACAATTTTTAAAACATACTAAACCAGCCAAAGTTATTCTAATCAGAGAAATCCCATGAGTCACATGATCACATGACCAATCACACACAATGGAACTAATTGGACAAACACAATGCAGCCAATCACAATAATCAAACACCACTTTAAAAAAAATCTAAAATGTAATAAAATATTCATAGGTCGGAATGTTGAAATAATACATTTAAACTAGAGTTTATTTTATTTATTTATTAGTTTTTTTCTGAAGAAAATGTGATTGGTGCTTGCTTGTACAAAATTTGCTGCCACAAAGCTAGAGTAGGGTGTTCTGGGTAGTTGCCAGGTGTTTGTTTACTGGCAAAAAAGTTGACCCCTAAATCTATAATATTCTGGCTTTTTAGAGTTTTAGATGCGATAATTCAGTTCTAAGGGATTTTTTTTAATTCAATCGCTTGGAAAATTAATAGCACACCTCATGTCCATAACACAAATAGTGCAGGATGAGTTACACACCAAAGTGTGATACTTAGGATTAGGGGTTTGTTCAAATGACTAACCCTGGGAAGTATATGGCTAAAAAAAACTCATGATTAAAAAGCAAAAATGTAAAAAAAAAATATTCCTACTTAGATGCTTTTGCTTGCATTATGCATGAAGCAGCACAGCACTCTGTCTCAGGTAAACACCTTTTCAGGAATGTTTATTGATGTGTACACACACACACACACACACACATCAACACACTCACTTTCTCTAGCTGTATGACTGTCTCTTTCTCTCTCTCTCGTCCAGCGCTGGTCAGCAGCAGTCAGCATTGTCAAAATTGCAGAGAGATAAAGATTGAGACGCTGGCTCTCTCGTTACAAGAAGTCCAGTATCTGATTGATAGCTGTCCTGTCCCATGAGGCTTTAAATAACACTTTTATAAAGTTCTGCACTCCAGAGAGATAAGCCTCTGCAATACCAGTGCTATTTTTGAAGGACAGAGTTTATTTTTTGCATAAACAGGAAAATATAAACTATACATTTTCCATTTTCTCCAACAAAGCAATATCAGCAGCGTAAAATATGAGTGGGTTTAGGAAGAAAACGGTTTCCGACTTAAATGACAGGGGGGGGGGGGGGGGGGGGGGGTTTTAGTGGGAATTAGTAATTTTCAATCTAATGCTCTTTTCATACTTTATTTCCTGCTGAATAAATTGTGGAACTGGTGAACATGAGTGAGTATATGCAGCTCAATTTTTGGATTGTTTCACTGTGCTTCTCATTCCTTGCATTCCGCAAAGACAGCAAAGACACAAAACTCAGCACAACAAAGAGAAAAAGACACTACAGAGAAAAATCATGTCAAACTATTTAAAGCTGAAATGACTCAATCTTCACAATGATTGAGTAGAATGAATCTTCAGTTTTCTGTTGTCTTCTTCAGTTGTCACTTTCCTGGATGTTTGAGAGAACGGAACAAAGACCAACTTCGTGAAACAATCCCACTCAAGCCCACAATCTGTCCATCTATGCCTCCTCTCACTCCGCTCGCCTGCCAATCAAAAGTGCTGATCATTATCGCCATGGAGACAGAATCCTTAGTGACGTCATCAAACAAGCTTTCAGAACAGCAGGTTATCAGAAAGTGACTCACTGGCAGAAAGAGTTTACTTCACTTCTAATGTTAACTTAGCACTCTACAGAGTCAAGGTCAAGGGAGGGTCTGGTTTTCAAATGGTATGATTCTTTCTCCTTATTAGTTTATCTAGTTCTCTCTCAGACAGAGCAAATCTTTCCAATTAGTGAGGCCAGTGGTCTGGAACGAAGAGACGCACAAAAATGTCTTTACGGGATTAGCCACAGCGTTTTTCTCCCACCCTGGCTCTTCTCTCATTAAAATGCACTGGAAATACAGAATGGTACACATTAGTGATATATTATATTATATTATCTACTGTTTATCTACTCTTAAAATCCAAATCAGCACCCAATTTGCATATGACATGCTATCTTACAGTGAGAAGACTTTGTAATGCTCTCTCAAAGCCATCAAGCAGGATTACAGAGCCTAAAAGAGAAGGAGTATCGAGTGACAGCATTCGTGGTCTTGATCAGACTGAAATGGTTTGGTTTTCCTCTGTGGGATTGGGCAAACTTGGTTAAGCACTCAACCAGACATATGAACTGCCAAAGTCCTCTCTCGGTGTCTTGCTCTCTCTCCCTCTTATTCCTTCTGTCTGCCACTTGATGTCATCTGCTACCATGACCTCTGCTGTTTCCATGGAGATGAGAGTGGTGCCATACTTGCTCTTTTAATAATTAACATGTCTGGAGAACGGAGCTGTTCCAGAGGAGCTGTTCAGGTATATTGCTGTGTCTCAAACATACCGCAGGTCCTCCACATTGCAGTCTGCCTGCTCGTCACTCACATAAACACCCACCATCTGGCTGAAAGAGACCTCAACAATGTTTCAGTGGTTCTTAAAAAAGTAATGTGGCGGTATGGCACGGTGATTATATCAGATGGAAATGCCATGACACTGAATGATACCATTTTCAAGTACCTTAGGATCTGCAACTGTACTTTAAAGATACAGGGCTCCTTGAAAAAAGGCCAACAATGACGTCCTAAGTAAATTAAGATATACATCATGTGTTTCAATATATATGTACACTAACATTCACACATCTGAGGTCAGTAATATTATTTTTAAGTAAGAAATTAATACTTTTATTTAGTAAGGATGCATTAAACTGATCAAAAGACAGTAAAGACATTTATGTATGTAACCAAAGATTTCTATTTCAAATAAAAGAGTTCTTTTGAAGTTTCTATTAATTGAAGAATCCTTCATATTTCCCCAAAGATATTAAGCAGCCCAACAGTTTTCAAAACGCGTAATAATAAAAAAATATTATTTCTTGAGCACCAGATCATATTAGAATGTTTTCTGAAGGATCATGACACTGAAGACTGGAGTAATGATGCTGAAAATTCAGCTTTGCATCACAGGAAAAACAAAGGAATAATAATTTAAATAGAAAACAGTCTTTTTTATTTGTAATAATATTTCACAGTATTACTTTTTTTTTTACTGTATTTTTCCTCAAATAAATGGTCTTGATGAGCATAAGAGACTTCTTTTAAAATAATTAAAGATTTTCCAACCCCACACATTATAATTATGATGGTAGCAAGTGTAAATTGGAAAAAAAAAACTTGGAAAAAAAGTAATGTTTTGAGCAATTTAAGGCACAATTGATGATAACTGAATTTTCAGTATTCATTTTTTAAAGTAAATGATCTGTGGAACAGATTTTTTTTAACTATATAATTTAGTTATATAATTAATAGATCTGATAAAGTTTCATTGCCATGGTAAAACATGGTATTACTATAGAACATTTCCAGAAATCTTTGGAAATTTACCATCTAAAATTAAATATTACTAAACAATACTGTACCATGGTATGAACTTAAAGCTACCCAAACAAAAAAAGAGAGGGACTTGGACAAAATACAAGGTATTATCAATTAAGTAAAATTACCCAATTATTTTATATTCCATTGTACTTAAAGGGTCATATGATGCTGTGCTGCTAAAAAGAACATTATTTTGTGTATGTGGTGTAATGAAATGTGTTTATGTGGTTTAAAGTAAAAAAAAACATTATTTTCCACATACTGTACATTATTGTTTCTCCTCTATGCCCCACCTTTCTGAAACGATTTTTACAAAGCTCATAGGTCTGAAAAGCGAGGTGTGCTGTGATTGGCCAGCTATCCAGTGCATTGTGATTGGCCGAATACCTCAACGGAAATGTTACGCCCCTCACCATACTGTTGATGCCGTGTCCGTCTGGAGCGACGAGACAAAAACATTAAAACCCATTACAAACGCATTATGCAAATCTTCCCACATAGTGACCTAGATATGTGGGGGCGTGTTAGAACGAGTCGTTTTAGGTAGGCATGACTGACTCTTAACTTTTATAAAGAATATCTCTTTGGATTTGAGACTTTAGTCTTTGCAACTTTACAGATCTTCTTTATGCACCAAGAGCTTGTAACACTCCAAAGAGAAAGGAAAAATTTTAATCGCATCATATGACCCCTTTAAAAATATCATATGCATTTGCCATGGTGTTTACACTATACATGCTACTTTAATAATAATAAGGATAAATGAGAAGTGAGTGAGTGAGTAAGGGAAGCAATAAGGAAGAGCTTGAAACTCCAAAAATCTGAAGCTTTGACCAACTAGGCAACAAACAAACTAGTGTTTTTGTTATAGTCATCTTTTTTTTTCATTAGAAAACCTAAAGATCAATCCATCAAGAGGACATCAGAGATTGGGAAAGTCAGAGGAGCAAGCAGGAGAAAGACAGAATGAGAAAGACATGTATTTAAAGCGAGAGAGACAAGAAGGATCGAGGGCAAGTGATCAATGTGCGCTGCCAACCTCTTCAGCCCTGATAGGATCGGTCTGTGAGCTGTACACATTCATTTGCAATAGAAATCAGACATGAAACAAGAGCTGCACACATCTGAGTAAATGCACAATGTATAATATATTCATGTTAAGCACATTGGTAATTGTCTTAGATCGTATGCTTTTATTTATGTATGTATGTGTGTGTGTCTGTCACTAGTGTGTAAAAGTCAGACTGCCACTTAGTGTGTAGCTGTCACAGTGGTGAATGGGTATATTGTAAAAAAGAAGTGAAGAGTAGGTCAGTCACAGACAAGACTGAAATCAATTCTCATTTAGGACTGCAGACAAACACACACACGTCCTTGAGATAAGACGAAATAGTGCTGCTGAGTGAATGAGTGCTCTCTCACTATAAATAAGCAAACTCATTTTTGTGTGTGCGTAATGTGTTGAGTACTGTATAGAGTTATTTATCACACAAATAACATTGCTGTTCTTCTGAATATCACCCGGCTGCAGGCCAAGTGTCGGAGCTAATATTCAAACCAACAGCAGGACTACGTGTGTGATATTGCTTTTATAAAACAGCTAAATAAAGAAGAAGTTAATATTCTGTAATTTACATTACAGATATCGCTGGTTAGTTTGTCTGTTTTTGCTCTGACGACAGAAAGTTCCAAATGAAGTCAAAGCCGAATTAATAGTTGTATCTCTGAGCAACACACAGTAGGAGGCTGTGTCCAAAATAACATACTTCAATAAGTACTTACTAGCGACCATTAAAATGGTAGCACTTTATTTTACAGTCCTGTTCCACATGTACATGCTATATGCATATTACTTATCACAATAACTCAGTAACTAGGTAGTAATGCTGTTCCTACCCCTGAACCTAAATTAATGTAGTTACCTTATATTACCCAGTACTTTCTTAGATAAGTAAACTGTAAGTACACGAAAGTGTGTAACACGTAAGTGTAAAATAAAATTAATAATAAAAAAAAATCTAATAAAAAAGTACGTTCAATATGGTGTTTTGTTGGTCAGTGTTTTTTAATTACATTGATTTGGGGTTGGGTGAATTATTCAATGGCTCATTCACACAAACTGTCAGCTGTTTCGTTCCTGAATAAATCAGTATGTTTGAATGAATCAATTGAGTGAATCATTGATTCACTCACTTATAGAGACTCATTTATCACCACTTCCACCGCTAATGTGGTATCTGCTTTTTTTGCTGTTTAATGTCAGGGTAATATAACAAAGTATCATCATATAAATATATGTTAAATAATTATCAAAGAATTATCAAGAATTATCAAATTCAAGGACCGGAACTAACTACAGTGGGTATAGAAAATAGTCACCCCCCTTTAAAATAATCACATTTTGTTGCTTTGCAGCCTGAAATGAAGACGGACACAGTTTTTGTTTTTATCTTTCCTTTGTATTTGCCTAAACACTTGGCCCTGACTTTGTCTTTTACTCTGCTTTTCTCTTCTTCTTTCTAAAGTTCATAGTCTCCACTTTAAAGCTTTCCTGTTGGTGCAGCAGTGTAAGCCGAGCTCAGTGGGCATTTCTAATTTCCTTATTTATGGGAGCTAGACAGAAGTCTTGCACAGGGAATTGTGGGATTGACAGTGAAGCAGATAAAGTGATGAAATTAAATAAAGTTGGCATTTTTTTTCCAATCTATAATCACACATATATAATGAGTTTCACTGACTGTATTAAAGGAATCAACTTGCTGTATACTGACAAACACACAAATTGGCTAAAAGGAGACAGCCAGGAACATTGTCTCAGTGTCTACAATGACTATGAGGAATAAAAATGTCCTAGTCCCGTGTGACGGGCATGTTTGAGGTCCATAGCATGCCTAGAAAGAGAGCTGATAAGGAAAACATGCTGACAGAAGGGCAAATAAACACATGTAACAATGGACAGGACGACAAGTGAATAAGCAAGACAGCAAGCAGACATTCAGAGAAAGAGACAGATGGAAAATCAGAGGGACAGGTGGCCAGTACAAACAATGACACATACTACAGCACATGCCTCCTATGGACTGACAGTAATATCACAATCACTCAATCCAACCATAAAATACCTAAACCTGACTAGGTTTGCTAACTGTAACAGATAGTGACCAATTCGAAACCTTTCTTTGAATGAACACACATATCCTTCAGATCATTGTGTATGTTGTTACTGTTCTT
Source organism: Sinocyclocheilus anophthalmus (assembly GCA_018155175.1). Classification (NCBI taxonomy): domain Eukaryota; kingdom Metazoa; phylum Chordata; class Actinopteri; order Cypriniformes; family Cyprinidae; genus Sinocyclocheilus; species Sinocyclocheilus anophthalmus. The sequence continues at coordinate 110,081 of JADLZN010001726.1, read as the reverse complement.
TATTGTCTTTTGTATTGTATACTGTTTTATGCATGCTTATGATAGAACCACTCTTTCATGTAATCTTACCATGTTTAGTATCTATGAATTCGTCTTCTGATGATCTAAACGAGAGTGTATATTATATGTTGGTACATAGGCAATATATTAGTGTTCTAAGAATCTTTAGTAGTTTTTGCATCAACACCCAATCGAATTACATATGCAAAATACCATGCTCTCACACAAAGAGTTGTAAACTTTCCCTCCAAAAGGTTCAACCATTGGCTCTTTGATCCCCCAGAGGTGTGACCTCGATAGAGGATAAAGGCAAACACATCTGCGACCTGTCCCCAGTCTGCGGTTCTGTTAGATTCTGAGAAGATGGGGATGCTGAGCTAGTCTTCTAAGGACACCCTAAGTTTGTGCCAGGCCTCGGCCTTGACTTTCCATTCACCAAAGATCCTAGGATCTCAGCTGATGTCTCTCTTAGCTCTTTTTCACTTTCCACTGGGAAGAAACTCCCAATCACCATCGAGTCAGAACATCTTTGGAGTTCATCACTCTTCAAACCCGGAAGAACGTGATTGCAAGTCCAAATCTTGAAACCATCAAGACTTTCATCCGAGACTGCAACCGGACACTCGTCAACGACCAAGGCAATGCAAGTATCATACATTTAACTAAACGAAACGAGGTTTATATAAAAAAAAACAAAAAAAAAAAAAAACAACAAAAGCCTGTAGACCCCGTTCTAAAACGGCGCTGATGGTTTCACTCAAAGGTTAACTGACTCATTTTCCATAGCTTCATTCTCTGGTTTTCCTGATGGTTTCATCCATCAAGCCATCATTTGCCCTTTCCCATGTATGAGTGATTGTATGTTTGTTTGTTTAGATTAGTCATGTGTGTTAGCGGTTAGTTAATAAAACTTTTGTGCACAGATTACACGAGTTTCTGATCCTGCTTGTGAATAATGTCCCTTTACGATTTTGATCCTTGCTACATGCCCTGATGCATTATTAGGCTACTGTAAGTAGGTTGTTTTCTGTGGCCAAGAAAATATCCTTTCTTAGAGTTGATATGAACTTACACTAAATGTTCACTGGACGAACAGATTGGTTGATGGCAAATTAATTCTGCTACAGTTACTACTGGCAGCTCATATAAATAATTGTAATTAATCATAATTAATTGTAAGTATGTATATACATTTCCCTTTTGAGCTAATTTGCTACACGATGTTGTGACAAAAGGTATGTTTCCCATGTTAATCCATGTTAATTTTGTTATAACCAGCCATGATGGCAATATATGGTGAGCGACAGGATTCTGTTTTTGAAATGATTTCTATTTTTGCTATGCCATGGCTGACAGCACAATGATTATCTCAGGTACTTACGTGTACTTTTTGCAACTTTAATAGCCATAATAAAAGAGGCAAATAATTTACCTCAGATCTTGAAAATCTTGAAAACGAAAACAAGAACATTAAAAGTGTATTCCATAACAAAGTTTGATAACACTTTAGATTAGGGAACACTATTCACTACTAACTACTTGCTTATTAGCATACAAATTACTAGCATATTGGCTGTTAATTAGCACTATAAAGCACATTTTAATGCCTTATTCTGTATGACCATATTCTAGATCCTTTAATCCTACACATACCTAAGCTTAACAGCTACTTTACTAACTATTAATAAGAAGCAAATTATGAATTTATTGAGGGAAAACTCTTAGAATATATAAATATGTGTTCCCTAATCTAAAGTGTTACCCAAAAATTGTATTAGCCCCTGAGTATAATGTTCACAAATGCTTGCTAGGGAGTTCTTTGTGGTTAATAGGTGGTCTTTATGATGGTCTATAGATATGATTTGCATTTCTCCAACAAAGATAGATACAAAGAAGACTTAAATGACAGGAATTCAGGAAACTTTAAATGACATGACTCACAGTGTCCCTCTAATGAAAAATGATGTTATATGCATTACATCATCTCTCTGTCTATCAGTTATGCATTAAAAAAGTGTTTTAAAGTAAGTCGAATAACTCAGAGAGGCAGGCAAGATAAAAAAATAAAAAGTGACTAAACCTAACCATCAGTTTAGTTGCAAGATATAGATTACAGAGTATTATGGCACACATCATGCAACACATGACAATACTGCTTTGTATCATGGTTAGAAAATGAGCGAGACTATGTGCGTGTGTGGGTGGGTAGATGGATGGCTCTCATAGCAAGCCTTCTGGACTGGATGGATAAAGCCATGGAAAGTTTAACACCCCTGCATGTGGTGTGTGCTCTGTGTGTGCATGTGTGTGCTGAGATGATAAAGGGTTCACTCGGAGGCTGCCATGGATACAGAAATCTCTGGCTGGCCGTATGGCAGCTCTGATCCCCAGGATGAATAAATGCATGCACCAAAGTAGCCAACAAATCACACTCTGGTCAGCTTACCATTCTTTAGTGCATGTGTGTGTGAGTTCTTAGAGACTGTATACGCTATAATATATATATATATATATACTGTGTCATCTGCTCATTTCCCAAATAATAAACTGTTCACCTTGAATACAATGTAAATTGCTTCAGATAAAAGTGTCTGCTAAATGCAGGGGAAAAAATGTGCATGTACATTTGCTTAAGAAAAAATGTGATTGTACAGCCTTCCAATAGTTTAAACAGTAGAGCATGGTGCTAGCAACACGAGGTCATGGGTTCAATTCCCAGCGAAAGCAAAAAACTGTGTACCTTAAATGCAGGGTTAGTCACTTTGGATAAAAGTGTCTACAGCATGCATAAAAAAGGTTGTATTAGCCCACAGTGAAAAGTAAAAACATTTTGATTACATTTAAGCAGCAATATTCCAATAGTTGTGGAGCATGTGGATGTAAAAATAAAGAGAAGGGAAAAAATTAATGTTAGCTTACATATGAAGTTCTTCTAAAGTACTGTGATTACATCAGAGAGGAGGTATTTTACCAATTGTCATTAATTGTTTTCTGAACAGCGGTCCTTTTGTATGACAGAATGTGTACACTACAAATTCCACCCACTTCAACTTAAAACTTTAAAGGTAAGGTACACTGTAAAAATGTTATGTGCTATCTACTTCAAATGGTGGTAACATTACACAATGTTTTTGAGTAGTTTTTAAGGCTTGATTTCTTTAATGGAATCTACCTGAATAAATCATTTAAAATCTCCTAAATTATTTAATCTATGGCACAATGAATTTAATATTATTAGCAGTGGCACACTAATTGTATTGGTCTGGGATCCCTGCTGATTATTATTATTATTATTATTATTTGCTTAACCACTTTAACTTAGCTTTTGGTTGGCTTTAGTCAGAAAACGTAAAGCAAACGACACACATACAGCAATGATAATATATTTCACTTACATGCCCTATCACTTGAAGCAAACATCCAACCCTTCTTAAAAGTCTTTGATAAAAGAGAGCTGCCTGTTGCGCCATTTAATTAAGCCGAATACTCTAGCCTATATCCAGCTTAGGCTGTTTTCCCTTTTGATAAATTTGTATATATACTGTTTGAATAACAGCTTGGTAAATCTGTTGGCATCAAACATTCAATATCGCTACTCATAAGTAGTTAGTACATTATCAGCGCAGCAGCAGACGTTCAAACTACTATCATGTAATTTACGTCTCCATGATGATTGGTTGATATCAGAAGGAGGCTAGCCTCCCTTACGAGGTTTCTTTTCTCAACACTCCTCAACGCTGAAAGTGAACACTTGATGGTGATTGGCTAATTTTTTTTACAAACGGAGGCACGAGAGCTCAGCTCTCACCCGGCCTCCCCCTACCGTTCTGTATCATTAGCGGTTGTAATTACATCAGCAGATTCGGAACATTCGCGATAGAAAAGCGGCGCTTTCACATTATGGTATTACAACTGTGAAATTACAAAAAATACACATTCTGAGACATTAACTAAAATGAATTGTGAATTTTATTAACATAAAATTGTCCTCCTCCCATTTTCACCTCAAAAATATGGGGAAGCTGTGACTCCCCTGACGGCGAGGTCACCTGAGTATTGTAAATGTGCTAATTTATTGTAAGAGGATTCTCCAATGTCTGTGATTTGAGTAAGTAATTTTGCATTTTGTCAATTAAGCGAATGTATACAGCTAGACAGCCTCAAGTAGGGAAAATACATTGTAATTAGCAGACTATGCTCATTGACAAAGCATCATGCATCACAGTGTTAGTACAGTAGTATCACAACTTAACTCATAAGCTCTACCTTTGCACGATGGTAACAACAGAAAATTCAATTTTATAACAGAAAACTCTTTCAAAATGTCAAACATTAACACTGAACATTAAACATTAACAGATTTTTCCCTTCACTCAAAAACAAGCAAACAGAACTGAATTTCAATCTTTACGCTCCAAATCCGCCATCGCAAACGCACGGCAGGGAACTACAATCACGAACCAAATAAAAACGATAATGGAGTAATTCTCGGAAAATAAATAGATAGCGTCTTTCCTTAGTTTTTTTTCAGTTTAATCAGTTCCTCAATTCAAGCCTCAAAATTGCTTAAGTGTCCTTACAAAAACAGAGGAAAACATATCTCTTGGTTTTATTAGTGAAATGTTTTGTTTATTTTTCTATACACATGAACCCACAATTTCTTAAGAAAATATACACACTATTTTTAATTATCACCTTAATTTTTTTAATGAAAATTACAAGACCCATGATTAATTTTTTACAGTGTAGGCAATTTTGGAGAGGCTAGCAACAGTAAGCTAGCTTTGAAAGCATAAGATCCCACCCTCCCTGCAAATCACTCTGCAAAGCCACGCCTCCTCAAAACACATGAATGTGCACAAGCAGACCAGCGGCTAACCAGCGACACTGTGAGAGACAATGTTTGTGGAGGGTTGAATGCAACTGTCAGATTACCTCATGTCTCATTCGCATGTGAGAAAACATTACAATACAAAGTGCATCATATTACAACAATAATGCCTTCTCACTCTGTCTGCAATAGCGTAATGGGACGCACTGATGACGTATCACATCCACACGAACAGAATGCACGGAGGTATGTAAATACATACGTTGACAGGCAGGTAGGACAGCCTATCATAGCCCTCAGACTGAGCGATATTGGACAAACATGTTATGGTCCTATGCTTCCACAGATGATATAAATACATATAAATAGATTTAGACCACTTAACTTAGTTATTGCTAACGGGATGTGAAGAGATTCAGTTATTGATTAAATTGTTTAAATAATTTTGATGAGTTAAAGTAATGGAAAATGCTGTTTATAAAGAAGCTTTCTAACACTCAATTTTGAATGCGTGTATCTGCTAAATAAATAAATGACGCCAGTTAAGAGCCTAGGGCGATGGTACAATGCAAGCCTCAAGGACTCAGATCAGAGTGACCAACTGAGGGAAGAAACCATCAAAGGCCTTCACAGCATAAATAATACCTTGCTTCCCGGCAAGCTGAAACTGGTGCCTGCAATTCGGATTGCTCCCTCGTCTAATGTGGCCTCTAACAGTCTACGAGGTCCCCATTACCAAAATCGAGAAGCTGGATAGAACAATCAGTTCTTATATCAAGAAGTGGCTTGGACTCCCGCAATGCCTCAGTAATATGGGCCTGTATGGGAAAAGTGCCCTGGAACTGCCTATCTCTAGCCTAACTGAAGAGTACAAATGCACCAAAGTGAGACTGGACATGAGCCTGACGAGTCTCAAGATGCTATAATACAAGTGGCTGCTCCCAGGTTGGGAACTGGGAGGAAGTGGACCCCGACTGAGGCCATACAGCAAGCAAAATCCGCACTCAGGCATGGAGACATTGTAGGACAGGTGCAGCAGGGAAGAGGGGGTTTTGGACTTGGGACAAGCCGACCCATATGGTACAAAGCAACATCAGCCCAGAGGAGCAAAAAAAATAGTAGCCAAGGTCCGGCAGCATGAGGGGGCAGAGAGATGCACAAAGGCTGTATCGCAGTTCAAAAAGGGACAGTGGACTAATTGGGAAAATCTGGAGCAACGTAAGCTCACCTGGAAGGATCTTTTGGAGATGGAAGGAAGCAGATTGAGCTTCCTCATCAGAGCCACCTATGATGTTCTCCCCACACCCAAGAACCTAAACCAGTGGATTGGAGAAGATCCATCATGTCCTTCCTGTCAAACCCCAGCAACGCTAAGGCATATCCTGGTTGGATGCAAAACCAGTCTTTCCCAAGGACGTTACACCTGGAGGCACAATCAGGTTCTAAGACAACTGGCGATTATCCTGGAAGGAAGGAGATCCACCACCAATGCCCTCCCTCCTCCAACGACTGGATTCTCAAAAGCCACCGCCTTCGTAAGAGCAGGACAGCTTCCAGTAAAGCCAACTACAAAAATGGAAACAACCCTGCTGTACACTGCCCATGACTGGAAAATGCAGGTTGATCTGGACCAGAAGCTCAGCTTTCCCCCTGAGATAATTACAACTAACCTCAGGCCAGACCTGATACTGTGGTCAACCTCACAAAAGTCCTTGTTCATCGTGGAACTAACTATGCCATGGGAGGCTACAATTGGTGAAGCAAATGAACGTAAAAGGCTGAAGTACTCAGACCTATTAGCCGAAGCAATACAACAGGGCTGGCGAACCTAGTTGCTCCCCGTAGAGGTTGGGTGCAGAGGTTTTGTAGCCACGGCAACAACCAGGCTACTGAAGGGGTTGGGAGTCAGAGGACAGGCCTTACGACAAGCCATTAGGTCGCTGTCAGAGGCTGCTGAGTGAAGCAGCAACTGGCTGTGTTTAAAAAGGAAGGATCCCAAATGGGCTGCAAAATGACCTAAAAGCAGAGGGGAGCACACCTGGGATGCCAGGTATCGCTGTTGAGCCCTTTGGAGGTGTCGTGGGCCTATCAACGAAACACCAAGTTAAGGAGGGTGCCCACCTGATGACCCCAATGAAGTGATTACCCCTACACCCCACTCAAGATGTCAACAAAGTGCCGATTATTCTAAATGATTCTACTATCAAGTCCTATATGCTCAACAACAATAAATAAATAAAGTTGAATGATTTCTTCAAGTTGGGATGGGAGTAATATTTTATTAACTCAGTCGGTCAATGGCAGAGTGTGGGGTGTACGCAGGTATATCTAAGGTGTTGAGTTACGTGTATGCATCTATAAATAGTTTTTCCTCCAGTGCCTCTCAGTATGAATCAGCTGTCTCTCCTGAAGCTGCTGGCCCATTTGGCCAGTGAACCACAGTGTGACTTCCCCTCCGACAAATACGCATGTTTGGAAGCATGTGTTTGCATACACATATCTTTATATTCACACACACACACAGATGTACAGATATATAGTTAGCCGTTAGCATCCCTCTTGGCTTCTTTACTCTTTGTGTGAGTGCCCTTGGATGCTCTTCACCTCTCTAGTGATCCTCTGCAATGCCGGTTGTTACAACCGGCTCACAATTGCAACATGAACGAGAGCCAACATGGACCAGCAAGTAGCAAAGAAAGTAGTTTATTCAACGAAACATAATTAACAAATGTATTCAAACAATAAGTAATCAGTATTAATGGAAATCAGTAATGAAAGCATGCATGGCGGAGGACTGTAAACTCAAGGGTCTGAACTGGATGTGAACAAAATAAACATAGTAAATATAACAAACAAAGCAATAAAACAGCAGCCCAGGCCGGCGCAGTCACATCCAACCCTGTACTCATCAGCGCTGCAGTTCTAATAGCCCCCACAATGAGCCTCAGGTGGAAAAACACATCCCCAGTGACCAGTGACCACCATACCCAGGGGCGTAGATCACGCGAGGGACCCCCCCACTTTTAATATCACGTAAATTCGTCCCCCGCACTTTTTCAGGCAAGTGTGTTTACATGGATGATTTCAAGAGCCGGAGTGAATAAATATAGATTTAAATTCAAAGAGACAGGATAGTCTGTGCATGATCTAATGTTTTATTCGGACCCCGAATAAGGCGAGATGAACATCACAGAGCCAAACATTTCCTTCAGTGTATGTTTCATTCATATTTGAAGCTGGAGGGCGCTCTCGCGCAGAAAGTCGTACCAGGAAATCCCTAATATGAACAAAAGTGTACAGCTATCACTGTATGAAAACAGTTGTTTACTTTCACAGAAAAACAGAATTGTTTGGAAACATATAGACACTAAACACGATTGCACATAAATGGTTTATTTCTGTTTTTTCCAAAGTATCTCAGGTAATAATAAAGTATCTGAACAAGCAGTGCTATTGACATAGCATTCATTACGTATGAAAATGTTATGCCGTTATATTGATCATAAAATATGTGAAAGTGTTTGTAGTATATAAACAAATGATTATTTTTGGTTATTGTCCAGCAGTGTATTTGATTTCTTAGCTAATTAAAAGTTAGAAATAAGATAACAATTAAAGTTGCCTATACACCACCAGTCAAATGTTTTTGAACAGTAACTATTTTGTATGTTTTTAAAGAATCTCTTCTGTTCATCATTTTATTTGATTCAAAGTACAGCAAAACGGTAAAATTTAGAAATATTTTGACTATTTAAAAGAACTGTTTTCTATTTAAAAACATTCAAATGCATTTATTTCCTGTGATTTCAAAGCTACGTTTTTTTTAGGGATGCACGATATATCGGCCACCATATCGGTATCGGTCGTTAAATGCTCATTTTTTCTGTTATCGGTCCAATAAGAAAATTTGGCCCGATATCTTAAAGCCGATAAATAATGCATTATTTCCTTCAGAGACCCTTCAGAGACACTTCAGATGCGCGCTGTTCGTTTGCAGCCTTTTGGGCAATTGTACGTTGTAATATTGTGTTTACTTGATGTATATCTGATTTATCTCATATAGAATACATTTGGTTAAGTTAAAAGAGCGCTTCAGTTTACCATTTATAAACCAAACAGCAGTGCACAACAGTAATAACTATGATTGGGAATGTCTGTATATAACTTCTAATGAGCACATTATTATAATAAAACGTTGTGAATTCTATGGGTTTAGTTGCCGTGTTTCAGCGCGTTGTTATGGGAAGAGCGCATCCACAACAGTATCACACATTCTGACTATAGCACGCAATAAATGCATCATTTTGTAATATTATGTTTATGTTGTATTTATATTAATCTCAGGATGCATTTCCTTTAGTTAAATAAGCTGCCAGCAAAACGCTTAAGTTTACCGTATTCATTCAGCTCTTCAGCTTCAGCACGCGCAGCTCAAACGCTGCTATTTAAAACAGTGGTATTAATTTGTTACTTTTTCTAAATCATTGATACATTATTAATAATAACAACCACTTTTATTTTTCTATTATTATTTTCATCAGCAATAGGGTTTAGTAATTAAAATCATTTAATTGTCCGTGCAGAGGCTATTCTGTTTTGTTGATCTGTGGCGCATTCATTTTGATTTTTTACACGTGTAATGATGTCCAGTGATTTGTTTGCATTATTTATGCATTATTTTTTTTATTTGTAAGACTTTTTTATGACTAAATTTGGTAATGGGAGAGTAAAATTATTTTTTAAAACATACACTGTTCAAATTAGGCTGCTTATGTTGAAGTGTTTGGTATGTGGCTTTTAATGATGAGACCTTTCTTTGTAATCAGGCTCTCAAAAAGTATGTAAAAATTTGGATATAGATTTATCGGCAAACATATCGGTTATCGGCTTTCAAAAATAAATAATAATCGGTTATCGGTAGATCGGCCAAAATTTTCATATCGGTGCATCCCTAATTTTTTTAGCATCATTACTCCAGTCACATGATCCTTCAGAAATCATTCTAATATTCTGATTTGCTGTTCAAGAAACTAGATTATTATTATGTTGAAAACAGCTGAGTAGATTTTTTTTCAGGTTTCTTTGAATAGAAAGTTCAAAAGAACAGCATTTTTATTTTTTTGTGACATTATAAATGTCTTTAGCATCACTTTTGATCAATTTAAAGCATCCTTGCTAAATAAAACTGTTCATTTCTGTAATTTATTTTCCAAAAAAATTTTTTTATTATACTGACTCTAAGCTTTTGAGTGGTATACTGGCCTTGTTAGACTTCTCTGGCATCTAACTATCCAGTAAGTTAAACAGTGACTCAAAAAACCTCGCCGGAGACATCAAGTCATTTCTGAAGTTTATGATTCAACTGTGAAACTGTAAAAATACACAAAAAACAATTACAAAATATGAAATTTTAAAATTATCAATTGACAATAAAAACAATTAAAGAAAATATACACCACAATTATATCAAAATAACATTCTTATATATACCACACAATATATTCAACATTGCGTACTCACAGATATTGTGTCTAACAGAAGAAAGAAGATATTTCAGAATGAGCCTCACTCAGAACAGCTACAACATTCTGCTGACTCACTGCAGCACTGCTTGAACTTTCTGCTTCTTGAACTATGTGACTGCTTTTCAGAATTAAAGTCCTCACTTGAGCAGACATATACAAAATAATAAATTCAATGAAAAATCTAAATCAATTCTGTCCTGCACAAATGGTATTGTATAGTGTTTCCAAGACTTTTCATTTAAGATAAATGCTGATCTTGGATCTTTTTAATTCATCAAACTAGAATCCTGAAAAAATGTCCAACTCTTTTAAATAATTGATAATAAAATAATAAAAAGATTTTCTGGACAGCAATCAGCATATTGAATTATCTGAAGGATCGTGTACACTGAACTGGAGTAAAGATTAAATTCAGCGTTGATCACAGGCATCAATTACATTTTAAAATATATTCACATAGAACACAGTTATTTTAAATTGTAATACAAAATATTTCACAACATTACTGCGTTTGCTGTACTTTGGATCAAATAAATAAAGTCTTGGTGAGCAGAAGAGACTTCTAAAAACATTAAAACCTCTAACTGTTAAAAACTTTTGACTGGTAGGTTTAGATATATATAGATATATATATATATAATATATATATAATATATTACAGAAATGTTTGCCCCCCCCCCCCCCCCCCCCCCCCCCCCCCCCCCCCCCCCCCCCCCCCCCCCCCCCCCCCCAAAACCCCCCCCCCCCCCCCCCCCCCCCCCCCCCCGCCCCCCCACAAAAACCCCCCCCCCCCCCCCCCCCCCCCCCCTCCCCCCCCCCCCCCCCCCCCCCCCCCTGTCTGTTATTTTATCTATAACACTAATTAGACGATATTATGCTGAGTGTGTTATTGTGCTGATATTTTAAGGAGTACCGTGGACAGCTGACTCCTAAAGTTTATGATATTCTTCATATTCTTCTTCATATTCTGAAGTGGTGGTTTTGAAATGTATTATATTTTTTTAAAAATGAAAAGATACTTTAAATTTGAAATTAAAACTGTCAGTAGATGGCAGCAAGTCACTGTTAATAAGTGAGTAATTGCGACTGAACCGAATCATTTAAACGGTTTATTCATTCAGGAACAAAACACCGTCATGTTGCTCAGAGACGCAAATTGGGATTATATTTGCTGGCGAAATAGAGCAAAAACAGTCAATATTGTGTCTAAAACATAAGTGTTTTAATATAAAATTCTTGTTTATTGAACTGCTGTATAAAATCAATATATTTGTAATCATGCTGCTTTTTGGTGGAAACAAAACATCCGTCTTGGCGTGATACTGATTATATGAAATTATATAAATGTATACATTTCTGCCCCCATATCTTGATTTTTGTGATCATTTTAAATGCATTTTAATAAACTGAATCATGCAGTGAAAGAATGTGCACTGGTCTACGTTAACCTATTAGACTTCCTATTGCCTTAGCTAAACTTTAGCTAACTTACAATGGTAATTAGCTCTCTCATGAGTCATGGATGTTAGTAAGACAAATTAACTATAATTGCCTTTTGGGTAATTAGCTGTAAATTCGAGGCACTGGTAGCTTAGTCTTTTGTTCATCAGCACTCACCTCCACAGCAAGACAGACACAGCTGGAAAGGGAGGGAGGGCTTCACTTCTGCCGCTCCCTGTCTGTGATGTGCCTATCGTGTGCTACACTGCTGTGCTGCGGAGATGCAGAGGGGAGAAAGGCATCGGATCTCGACAGAGTCTCAACATTTCAGACCCGACCTGACCTTTTGATTTTTTTTTTTAGTTTGACAGGGAAAGCTGTTCGCAAACAGAAACACACACGCGCACATATATACATATATTCATTTATAAAAAAAATAAAAAACACTCCCCAGAAAAAAGGTCACTTTCTCTCAAGGAAGAAAAAGGGCAAGTGCTCAACCCCTTTGATCTTGTTGCACGTGCCTGTATATAATATATATAATATAATATATATATATAAGATTATAATCATTTCCCCGTCCCCCTCACTTCTGAAATGATGCTACACCCCGTTACCATACCTGCAAACCAAAAAAAAGCCCAGCACTCATGGGACAATAACATTGTCAACACTCAGAAAACTGAGCACCTATCGTACTGACCTTTTATCACGATGAAGCTACTATATACAGTCTCAATGCTAATGTGCAAAGCTACAATTTCCCTACTATCTCAAAATATGGTAAATGTAACTACATCGCAAATGGGCAGTATACGGCTTGTGACATTTAATAATCTGTCACAGTTTCTTTTGTGAAAAAGCAGTACACTTCAGCCTTTTTTTTACAAGCAACTTATTATTGAATAATTTACTTTAAAAGAATATAACCTAATGAAATTATCATAGTATCATAATTTTTTTTAATTAGCTGAATTAGAGCACTTTTTTGACCCAATCAGTAAGTGGAAACGTGATGTCATGCATTAAACATATTGCATTGCCATCCTTCACCCATGATGTAATGAAAAATTGTAAGGTATACAATTAAATATAATTAAATATATATTGAATAACACACTAATTTACAAGTATAAATGCACTTTTACATGTGGTTTCGTATGTTAGTCAAAACATCAAAAAAGCGTTTTTACACAATGTTTGATTATTAAAACAAAATGATTTAAAATGTACCTTTAAGTAAAACTTTTCATTTATTATAAAGTGTACTTTTTAAAAGTGTATTTAAATATATTAAGGGGGTCATATGATGCGATTTAAAATTTTCCTTTCCCTTTGGAGTGTTTCAAGCTCTTGGTGCATAAAGAAGATTTTTAAAGTTGCAAAGACTAAAGTCTAAAGAGATATTCTTTATAAAAGTTTAGTCAGCCACGCCTACCTAAAACGGCGCGTTCTAACACGCCCCCACATATCTACATCACTATGTGGAAATATTTGCGTAATGTGGCCCAAATGTTCACGCAAAGAAAGAAGGCGTGACTTTAATTCTCGCTGTAGTATTGTTGTTGCCGTGTGTTTCTTTGTGAAAGCAAAACTACTTTGTTTGGCCTTCCAAAAGAGGATGATATCCGCTTCGTCATGCCTGGAGCTGATCCGTGCTGGTCGCTGAGGAAATACATCAACTCTGCGCTGTGGATCGCCGGATCGGCTTTCGCCGTGGACGAAGTGGTGTCCAGCCCGGGGTCGTCACATGTGTTGCCGCAAGCTCGCCGTCCTCCTCTCACCTCCAAGCCGTCAAGCTGCTTTTGGAAGGAACAACGACTAGATATCGATATATAATTGTATTTACAACACGGTTTCCAGAACATTTACCCACTATTCGATGGTGCTGTACGCATTTTTGGAGGACCTGTTTTCCTGATCCTGTAGAGTAACTCACATGTCGGCAGTTCTGACTCACAGACTGTAAGTACGTTTTTTTATATTTAAAGGATTTGCCACTGCTGATTCAAACGCGAGTTTTGAGCAGTGTAGAGTTAGCGCTTGTTGTTTGTTGTTTCTCCAATCAAAAATGCAGATTTGGTTTTATGTTTACGCAGCGCGATACAACGCAACGCGTAAAAAGACAATACAAGTCATTACAATCAGTAATTATATCCCCCCCGTTGCAACCAATGCCTGAATTTGTAATGGTTTTATTGGTTTTTATTTGAACCTTAAACCGCATAAACACATTTCATTACACCAAATACACAAAATACTGTTCTTTTTTAGCAACATGAAAGTTTCTCTCTTTAAGTACACATAAGTGACCTTTTATTTCATTAATATTATATTATCTGCAATTACAGTTTTTTTTTTTAAAATATACTTGATGATTTAAAGTACACTACAAGTGCACATTCAATAAAATTCAGCACACTTCTTTTTCTCATTGGTTTTCAGACTATCAAATCTTTAGCAGAGACTAACAAAATGTACTCTACGTACAAAACGTACTCTAACAAAACACAAATATGCTTACACTAAAAATTTCGGTAACACTTTAGAATAGGGAACACATATTCACTATTAACTAAAAGTTTTCCCTGAACAAACTCCTAATTTGCTGCTTATTAATAGTTAGTAAGTTAGTTGTTAAGTTTAGGTATGTAATATGCATGCTATGCTAGTAATATGCATGCTAATAAGAAACTAATTAATAGCGAGAATTGGTCCTTCAAATAAAGTTACCAAAATTTCTCAGCCCATATATTATCTTCCCATGACTTCCACTGGCTGATTCATACAATACCCACCGCTATGCTAATGCAGACTAAAACATACTGTATATACTGCTAACATATACAGCACTCACTCCTAACATTAGGATCATCAGGAGCCACAACATAAACAAACTGACATGGATCCATCAATCACCTCTTCACAATTAATTATATAATCTGAAATATCTCATACCATCTGAAATATGTCATATCATTGAATTACAATCACAAAGAACAAAACAAATTTGTGTACCCCTTTTTATTAAGATGAAGAGTAGATGTAGATGAATAGCAGAGAAGAATATTTATTCACTTAGCACATTAGCTTTCGATGCTAACTGGATATCTTAGCAAATGGATACACTCAATGAGTATACCTTAATAGCTGCAATACATTCAAAGTGCTGTCGTTTAGCTTTTCCAGTACTGAAATATGAAAAGCTTAGACTTATTGTAAGTGAAAAAATATTTTCTCTGTACTCAAGTAAAGCCAAATCTTTCCCTTTTTACGGAGCTGAGACTGGAGTATATCGCCATTGATCAGCACAATTATTCACCTGAGCGCTATTAGAGCCCAGGAAATGAGGCTGTCTATGGCAGTGTCTGGTTTCACAGGTCCATTCGTTTCAGTTAGGGGCCGAGAGACATCAGGCACCTCTACCGCTGAGATCTTACTAAAGATGAACTACCGTGGCTTGATCTGAGTCTCTGAGTGAGAGTTACTGCATTAGCTCAATGTGCATGATGAATGTAGAATATGTTAAAGGGATAGTTCACCCAAGAATGGAAATTCTGTCATCATTTACTCACTGTCACATCATTTCAAACCCGTATGACTTGCTTTCTTCTGTGGAGCACAAAAGAAGATATTTTGAAAAACAAACTGGTAGCTTTTTTCCATGCAGTATACAATGAATGAGAACTGGGGCTTTAAAACTTTGAAAATGACACCATAAAAAAAGTAATTTTTATAGTTGCACTATAATCCAAGTCCTCTGAAGTCAATGATAGCTTGTCGTCATTAAAAGTAAAATTAATTACATTTTAGATGTTGAGTAACAGCGATCTGTGACCAGACTGAGTGAGTTGAACTCAAGAATTAGTTTAGTTCAGGAATGAATTATTTAAAGCAGTTTTGTAAACCAGATCAACAAATAAAATAAAATAATTCAAAGATATATCATACGTATTAGACTATTGTATGGATTCAGAAAAATAAAATATTTTCATATGATCCACTTTCATAGTATTTTTATGGTATACTTTGTCATGTTGGCGCCTGTGAGCCCTCACTTTCATCACATTGCCCTTAATTACAATACTTTTACCTTCTCCACACAAAAAAGAAAGTCATACAGGTCATAAAACCACATGAATAAATTATGACAGAATTTTCATTTTGGGGTGCACCATCCCTTTAAGAACACACTCATCCATATACTTATCCATATACACATTTGGGTATATTTATGCATAAAGGTTACACCTTTATTAAATCCAGTATTATGTGTCATTTTGATGATATAGAAAGGCATTGTTCACACAACGTCATCTCTGTCACAGAGAGGAAACTGTTCATCCACCATTGGGTGGAATTTTACATGTAAATAACTGCATAAATGATATGTAAAACACAATTAAACCATTATAAACCACATGTGATGTGTGCGAGGGCAAGAAATGAACCATAATAGCTCATATTTACAGAGAGACATTGGCAGAAAAGTTTGCTCTAACGATGTCCACCGTGCAGTGTTATTCTTGGATATTAGTTACATCTCTGAAATGATTTGTTATTGCAAAATGGCGTAATGTTCATATTATTTATTGTCCATTTAAATGGTGGCGCTGTTAGAGAGAGTGAGGTGTTGTGCTGAAGTAATTGACTCATCATGAAGAGCTATTTGTGCTTTCAGACACATATTGGGAGCTGGGTGAAATAATTACCACGGGAAACAAAATAATGGCGATCACTTCTCTGATTTATGATATATCGTTATTGAGTTAATAGAGCAGAACAATATCAAAAAGCTGGTACAGGGCCTACCGAGCAGACATTAGGAAAGTGTGTGTTTGTGTTTGAACTAAGTACTAGGGGGGCTTCAAATTAGCTGGTAAATGAAACACGTGACTGAATATCATTAGCTCATCTGTGTTGATGCACGATAGGGAAACTTTATGTTTGCACTTTCCTCCTGTTAATCATGGGGTCTGCTGGCATTAACACCAACGTTTCTATCTTCCTCTATACTTTTCACTTCACTTTTTGAATGTGTTATTTGGTGTCAGAAAATATAATCATGCAGGGCACTTCTTTATCTTGATAGTATATGAGAATTCTTATTAGCTACAAAGTGTCAGATTGTGTGTGTGTCAAATTGGTTCAATATAGACACATACAGTACACACTCATGTCCTTCTTCATCCACTTTTGGACCATGAACATATTGCATGTTAATTATATGTTAATGAAACACTCTGTCTGCTATAGTTAAGTGCAATGGTTAGCATTCTTCTGTACGAATATGTGTCAGTGTGTCCATTTGTGTTTTAACCAAACCCAGTGATAATGTTCAGACTGTAAGCAGAAAGAGAAAGAAAGTAATGAAAACAGCAAATTACACACAGTATCTCATCCTCAGATCGCAGCTATACATCATTCTCCAGAAACTAGACTGCTGGGTGTAGCTTACACATACTTATACTGTCTTAATACAGTTTGTATAGATTCTAGCAGTATCATTATTAGTTGGGCTTGTATAGCTGTTATAAACAAACCCCTTGACCCTAAGTATTTACGTTTGCATTGTTTGTGCTACAGACATAAATGATATCTCAAATCATGTGGCTTGTTGAGGAGAGGTGTGCTATTATTTTTCTCAGTAATCAGACTTGCGATTTTCACCTGGTGGATGATAAAAATACAACAAAACAAAATAGACGCACAGTGAAGGAAGGACCCACGCTCTTGGTATTGAGCTTTTTTTATTTAGGCCAGTGAGGAATGACCTGGCAACCACACAGAACATAGTCTCATACAGACAGACTTTTGAACAAATGGCAAAATGTCTGGTCCCTATTGCTGCTTATTCTGGTTAAGAATAATGTAAAGTTCCTTACTTCAAGTACTTCAAAAAGAAACACAATCAACCAATCAAATGAAAGAAAGAAACAAACAAACAAGCAAAGGAATTAAACAAACAAACAAACAAAAACAAAGAAACAAACAAGAAAAAAAACTCACAAAAGAAAGAAAGACTTAGCTACCTGTAAATAAAACTACTCAAAAAAAGATTAGCAAGGGATTAAACAATCAAACAAAAAACAAACTCAAACACACAAAAAGAACAAACAAACAGTCAAATAAAAACAAAGAAAACAAACAAGAAAAACAAACACCAGGAAAGAAAGAAAGAAAGAAAGAAAACTGTTTATTTAAAGTGACCAATTAGTTTATTTTGTTTTGCATTTTTTGGAGTGAATTTATTTAAATTAATTTGCAATAATAATGGTATTCTCCGATAAAAGATTTGAAAATAATTTTTAAAAGTGTACACTATTAAGTACAGTACATAAGTACAATACAGAAAATAAATAGAGACTATGTTAAATGACATAATTAAGACACACGGAAGAAGGATATGCAGTTCTGCTTAAGGATATCTTGATTTTCAATGCCTCAAAAAAATACAAATAAAATAAAATACAATTAAATAAAAAAAATAAAAAAATCTGAAAATCTTTCAAGGTTTTGGCTTTGGCAAATCCAGTGATTATTTTGTCCCCAAATGATTGGCAGATTGATTAAAAACAACTGTAACTAAGGCTAAATAGTGGGTACACACTTGCAATTGCACGCTGTCTGTTTTGCAATTATTGTGTGCGCGTGCGTTTCGAATGAAAGCAGAACTCTACATCTACAATTTTTAAATCCAATGTTTTCCAGTAAAACCAGAGTGATTGAGTATATAGGAAGTAGTGGAAAACTAGTTTTCACTTTTTCTAAAATAAAAAGGTTGTTGTGGGTGGTTGCCAGGTGTTCTGGGTAGTTTATTCATCTTTCATTAATTCTCAACTCAGAGTGTAAAATAGAAATAGACTTTATGGTAAACAGACTTGTGCTTACATATGATGGACTCATGATTCAGCAACTACGCACACGAATTATTGTAAAGTAAGCCAATGATTCCTGTTTAAAGTGAACAAACTTTAATCATAGGTCCCACAGATACAAAGGAATCAAGGAAAGTAGAAAGTCAGCAATCCAGCAATAAGTCCAAATATAGAGCTTCTGCTGATTTCTGTGCTCTGCTATTGTTTCTGTTCTATCTTTCGATGGTTCGCTGTTGTCCAGAAACGCTCTGTGGGTCACATTATAGCTGCAGTATTACCATACTCCTTTTGAGCTGGTTTCTCAACCGTGAAATGCAACTTCTTGTTGTATGGTTCAAACAAAATGAGCCAGTGTTGACACCTAAACATGCTTAATGATGTGATTACCTCGTCTACCTCAACTAAAAATGTGCAAATAGGGCTCCGTATCAATACAAAATTTACTGTTTTGAATAATTTAGTTTATGATTTTGATTTGATTTGATTCCAATTATATTTACTACTCCGGTGAATTTTGTACTGTAGTACAAGTAGAAGTCTCTTATGTTCACCCAGGCTGCATTCATTATTATTATCAGTTTTAAAACTGCTCCCCGCCCCCCCCTTTTCTTTTATTTCTTTTTAATGAATATAACAACTAAGTACAACAAGAACAACATTTATTTGAATTAGAAATCTTTTGTAACATTATAAATACTGTCACTTTTGATTCATTTGCTGAAAAAAGGAATAAAAAACTTTAAACAGTACTCTGTGTGTGCATATTCTATAACGATAAAATGGGTTTAAAAGCACCATTTGATTCTGACTACAATGCTCATTCTGTATAAACTGTTGCACACTTGTAGTAAAAAATGCAAATTTGAGCTCATCACATTTGGTTTCAGGTGGCTTGATGTAATTGACTAGTTAATGGACGGGTCAGGAAGCTGCTGATGAGATCTGGTCTACAGCTGCTTATTGAGATGAAGTGCTTGCTACTGTTCTCAGCAAGTGATAAATAGGTCCGCTATTTGTGTTTAATGGACTGGTGAAATCAAATAATTCAGGGTCTAAGAAGCTACTGATAGATTTTTCTTTTAGGTTTTAAATACATCTTTGCAAGATCTCAATAGACTCCACAAAATAGATGACAATAGTTGTAAGATCATTTCATAAAAACCTAGTCTTCTTTACTAATTCAGCTTTTAATTTCTTCTGATTGCATTTTTTCTTCTCTTATTCCTTCTCTCTCTCTGTTTGTTTAGCCTTCTCTTTTAGACTCAATTAGAGGTTCATTTATTTCTTTGATAATGAAGGCTCATGAGAATGCAAATGTTCGTGCCAGCACTTCAAATGAAAAAAAAAGTACAGAATTTAGGTTTCAGTAACTGCTGTATTCTGTCTGTCTCAGGATAAGAGAAGAACATATTCGATTGAGCTGTCAGTTATTTGTATAACAGAAGTGAACTGGTCAGACGCCGAGAAGAGGACACATTTGAAAAGTTGTGAGTAGTTTAGTGGTTTTTGGTGCTGCTCTCACTGAGGTGATTTAGAAACAGGGCCACTGGAAAACTATTCCTGAGCCTTTATATCACAAGCAAACAAGGCCAATCCCAGCTGACAGCTCTCTGTACACTATATTTTACAGAAAGAAATGTTTGGCAGGGAAAAGGGGAGCAGTAGTAACAGATCTGGAAGCACTGGAAACCTGTGCATTATTTTATTTTGTCTTTGATCCAGTATTGTTCTATTATGGATGTGTCATTTTCTGTACAATATCCATCTGCTGCCCTCAGCCACTAATTTACAGCAGCATTCACCAGTTTGTGACGTCACAGTCAGCATGTACGTGCCTCCCCGATCTGTGATCTCCATGGGAGGACGACTCCACTAATGAAACACTGAAGGTACCTATTTTTGGAAAGGCTGGCTTTGATGTCACAAATTGGAGAAGTCAGATTTCACATGATCTTTTCTGCTTTGATGAACAAGTAATATATGCAATGTCTTGATCTAAAGATATGGTCTGTTGTAGAATGTTTGCTCATTTCTAAGTAAAAATTGACACATACATAATTTATTTATTAATAACATTATTTTGTATAGTTTATTTCAGCTTAAAAACATTAAAAAATTACATTTTATGTGATCCAATCCTTGTTTAATGAAGTTTCTTCTTGGAAAATAATAAAATTAATATTTAATAATAATAGTAAATGTTACTATAATGAACCAAAATTCCAATACATTATGTAATGTCCAATTTGCACAATTTAATCAATACTAAAATCCTCAATCAGGAGTAAAATCCTTCACAATAAAGTCCCTTCATTAGTGAATATCCAAATATCCAAAATATTTTATGTTTAACCCTCTGGGGTCAACAAACGTGCCGGCGCGTTTTGTGGCATTTTTTCCTGATAACGCCGAAAAGAACTTAAATTACTCAATTTTGATCGTACAGATAAGAGCAATACATAATTCAAATCTCTAAAGGGTCTCCTTTTATTTGTATACACTCATAATAACAACAAAAAGGTGTGCTTTTGTAAAATAAAGAAAACAAACAGGGTGCACTTTCTGCCGTCTCGGTTTCCATGAACTTCTTTCTGAAACACTTCACTAAAAGGAATTAAAATTCAGCGAATACTTCACACACAAACATGAGAGATATATCTATACAAAGTGTCTACTTTTAATTGAAGTAAGTCATGTCGAAAACAAATATTCTCTGATAAAGTAATCCGTATGAAACCAATGCAAGGTCCAGTCTTTCCCTACATATGATCAGATCACTGTGAAAGAACTTTCTCATGTATGCACATTTAATTCAACATGCCTGTTCGTAGGATGATTGGTTTGAATTTGAAAGAGGCGTGTTAAGAAATTCATTTTAACACTGAAAATATGAAGATGTGGTTAAAAACCATAAGATATATTTAACAGAATATTTTATGCACAGAAGTAATATAAATGTATTTACACAGGAATAACAATTGATGGAATTTTTTTTTTTTTTGCATGCTACAAAAAGTTTTTTTTTTCCAGGTAACTCATTTGAGCTTCATGTGGCAACATCTAATTAATTTTATCCAAGTCAGAATTATAAATTAATCTAATTTCTTTTTAATGAAGAAACGGAGAATAACCATTTCTGGATACCCTTTTTTCAGTGTGTTTTTGATGTGTCACCCTAGGATTTTTACTGTGCTCCTCTGGCCTTAAAATGTCCTGGAGGCACCACTGGAATCAGTCTAGACCTGGACACAAACTCACACTCAGGTCCAGCTCCATTCTGCCATGTAACATCCAATTTACACCATTCATTCAAAACCTGAATAATAAAATCAAGTTCTGCCTCATTGAATATTCCGTTTCACTGGGAAATACACCACATTACATAAGTCATTTTTTGAGAATATCGATTCATGTAGACTGCAAGGTTCAATACATCATCTAGCGGTTCTCTCAGTCTCTGACTCTCTGCTGAAATAATTCTACAGCCAAAACACATCATTGTTCACACTTTACTTGTAATTAGCCATAAGCTATTTTATCTTATAGCAGTGCAGAGAGGCTGAAAAGGAGCACTCTAAGATAAGGCGCAGGTACAGCCTGCAGCATGATTGTTCACACGTGTGCAAGTGTGTGTGTGTGTGTTACATGTGAATGCCTGAATCGAACTACCCCTCCATCTTTCTCTCTGTCATAATTCTGGTGCTTTGATTATAAGGCTTTCATCTCAGTGTTAAAGCAAATGAGACAGGGGAGTAATGAAGCTGCATTTCCCCAATCCATTACACTCATTCACACACGCAAGTGTTGGAAGAACATAGTATAGATTGTGCAGGCTGCCAGTACAAAATAAGAGCAACGGAAAAGGAAGCATCACTGAGACCTTGCTTGAGCAATTAGCTCTCCACGCTGCGACGTCGCAGGCTCTTGGGCCAAAGCAGACAATGTACGTCACTTACAGAATCAAAGAACTAAAAATGGCAGCTTCGCTCTTGGTCTCCTCCGACTTCACTCTGTATTGGCACAGTTTGTCATCTCTGTGCTCCAGTGAGATCTCATTTCTTCCCCAGTGCAGCAAGCTGCTCTCCACTATTCTCATCCATATGCCTCTTCAATGGATTTCCAACCATCAATAACCACTTTTGAGTAAAAAGAGACTGTTTCTGTGGTTATATGAGGAAAAGAATGGCATTTTGAATAGCATAAAACAGACACTTTATACAGTAATTCGTCCCCAAACATTTTCAAGACTTCTTCAACATAATGTAGGTCAGGGATTCCCAAATGTTTTTTGTTAGACAAATTTACATGATATAGCCCCTGAGATTTTAATTGAATATTTCACTTTAACAACACATTTGCGTGTTCAAGGCAGAGTTATTATCATTAAATAAAACTGAAACTATTACAAACATTTTTGCTAATTTAAATAAATCTAAAGAAATATATATAATAAAAATACAAATAAAATAATAAAAATGTTGCCTTGTCACCTAACTTGAAGTCAGGTTAGGAAAATCATTTGAAGACTAAAATAACAAAACACATGAAAACTGAAAACTTAAATTAAACCTAAATAATAATCTTTAAATCAACCTAATAAAGAATGACCAAAAGCACATGATAAAATACAAAAATATATACATTAAAATGAAAACTACAAATTGAAAAATAAAAGCTAATTTAAAAAACGTATTAAAGCATATAGTAAATATTAATTACTAATAAACATAGTTACTGGTCACATGAGATTCAGGTCACCAAAATATTTCATCCTTTTTATTAAGTGTTTTAATAATTTAGATTTTATGATTTTGATGAATATTCACCTTTTTCATCAACTTGTGGGCCGAGCCTCAGTGTTGGTTAAACCCTGATGTGTATTTTATTTTATTTATTTATTTTATTTTTTTCAAATTTTGTGCAACTGGCAAATACCATCCAAATTCACATATTTCACATATTTTTTATACCTCTGAGTTATGTTAGTATGCTATGTGCAGATTTTATGATATTTATTCTGCCTGTGCAACCTGCTGTGATTCATCCCAAACCTTAGATCAAGCAACATCCTGTACATACAACACATCACCATGAAAATTTGATACTAGCAAAAGTACATACGTTTTGTATTAACTTCTGCTGAGCAAATTATCAGAAGGAAACTAGATATTAAAAATGTTCTGAAGCTAATGTTGATGGGTTGCTTCCTGGTATCTTCTAACACAGATCAGGGCATATACACACCAAGATCATGGGTTTGATTCCTAGGGAATGCATGAATTATAGCTTGAATGCAATGTAAGCAAGTTAGCATAAAAAAGCATCTGCCAAATGCATAAAATAAAATAAAAATACAAATAATAACGTAAATCTGCCACAGTGATTTGATGTGTTCTGGGTGGTTACTATGTACATCCCCTAAAGCCCTACCTATTGTGAAATCAATCCTGCTGATTTTGACACACAAATTTATTACAATTCAGTACAGGAGTGAAGAAGATGAAAGTATGCAGAATCTTGCCTGACAAACAAACTTCATGCACTCATTTATAGATCACATGAAAACACACCTCAGCCAGCAGACAAAAACCCTTCTCAAAGGAAGAATACAGAATTTCAATGTAATCAATATAAATATTGCCAAATAAGATGATGAAAATGCAGGCTTAGATGTAGTTATATCACAGATTCAAGAAAAACAAACAATTTCTGAGAGCAGAAGAGAGACATTTAAGTCTGGTTAGTTCTCAATAAATGTGACACTGTGCAGTACTCAATAAATGCAAATTATCAATTCTTTTCCAAAAAGATTTTCTATTTAATTTATACTTTTATGCAGCAAGGCGCGAGCGTCAAGGCCACAGCATAGACATTGTTATAGATTTCTATTTCAAATAAATGGTTGGCTATTTTCATCTTTCTGTTCACCAGAATCATGAAAAAAGTATCACGTCTTCGACATTAATAATAATAACAATAATAACATGTATTACAACATGAGGGGGTCACCTCATTTGACGACTCCACAAAGCACTACATGTGCGTCGATATGAACACTCGTTTAAGTGGCATACACACTGGGAAATTTGATTGCATATCACATTTTTGAAATTATCGATAGTTGCTGATCAATCTCGGGGGTTGGGCTGTGTCCGCTAGGCTTACTTGTCTCCGTGCTTGTGCTGGAGCTTGTTCACTTACGTCAGTGCTCGTGCTGGGGGTGGTGTTGGATGCCTATTTTGGAAAGTTTTGCTGGGATGGGCATTTAAAAAAAATCTGAATTGCCATTATCTCCTTGTATTAAAGTTAATCTTGTTCGCATTCTGTATAGTTCATGTCTGATACCACGCGCCAGCGTGACGTGTTCATTAGGATTAGGCTAATCATCCCATATAGAAAACATCCCAATTAAAATTAATCATGTTTATAAAGATATACATGGGTTTATTATAGCCCACTTACTATTTACATTTCAGAGATCATTACAAATAATTTATTAAATGCTAAAACTGAATAAATTTAAATGAACAAACTTTGCGCTGCATTTGCAACCATGTGAAAACAGGAGGTGCTGCAGCCCCCCCAGCACCCCTACTTCCCGCGTTGACTGTTCCCGCTGCTAAGTGTGATATTGCAATTTATGCAACAGTTCGCGGCACTAGTGTGTAAATACCATCTATCTTCCGTACTATTTATTAATATATTCTTCTATTGAACATATTTAATCGTTAAAAAAAACAACAAAACAGCATCATAAAATTGTACTAGGCAATTCAGCTAGTCAAAAGTACAAAGGCAACCGCGCTCTGATAGACAACATGAGATGTACATAAACGTCTGATGAATTTGTGCCCTCTCCAGCCAAACTACCGAAACATTTTTACTCTCTTTGCTCTGGAACAAATAATAGATTAATGAGACCAAAGAACTGCTCATTTAGATTGTACTCTCTAAATACAATTTAAGCGTCGCCCTCCATGTTCTGGAGTTCTCCCCGACAATGTGACTCCAATGGTTATTGCTTGGTCACTAAAGATTTGGTACTGTAGCTGTGGGGGCAAAACTTAAGTGCGTTAAACATCTTTTCGGGATGGTGCCCGGTAAACCTGGAGATCCATGTTTGGGTGCTCCCCCGTACTCAGCGTTCATCAACAGGATTGGGGCACACCGCCACAGGACATTGCTCTACCACGGCATACTATGTTGTAAAGCCCCCTCAAACAATGGTGCGTTTTGAACCCGCGCGCTAGTATCTGTGAAAACCGGGGGAGGGGGGAGGGTTGCGCCTGTCCAAAACTATCGAAGCTCATATAGCATAGTGGTGTGTGTCTCCGTTGTCAGTCTGGTCCTTCCTCGGCTCTCTCGTCCTTGGTCTCCCACTTGGGTGTCGGCGGTTTTGTATCTCTATTTGGGATGAAGGAGCCGTGTGGCGTGAGCACGCGTGTACACAACACGTGCTGAAAAAAAAGTGGTCTGGTGGGGTAGTGGTCAAAATGGATGAGAGATTGGAAATCTGAAAATATTATGTTCAGATAATGTTCAGGGTCACACATATTTTGTGCCCTGCAAATACACCTGCTCAAAAATTAAGGGAAACTTAAATCACACCTTGGATCTCAATGATTAAATAATTTCAATTTAAAAATCTTTCTTTATATACATTCTATATATGCCACAGTCAATTGAAACCATCCTCATCACACACTGAAGGTTGGATTCCAAATCACCCCAAAGCAATGGACAAAAACTAAAGTTACAGGCTGTCAACTAGCATTAAATTCAATCACAGCACGCATGCGGATGCTTCCGATACATAATACCAAGAGGTTCTCAATTGGATTCCAGTCTGGGAACGTAGGGCCAGTCATGGCATCAATCATCCAGTGGCATCTAAAACGGCACACTCTAGCCACTGACTATTCATTATCCATGCACTATATTTAATCCAGGCCCACTGCACAGCGATAAGGTCTGACAATGGCTCTGAGGATAAGTCTATGCCTGGTACCTAACAGCAGTAAGGGAACCATTGGCTAACATGTGGAGGTCTGTGCAATCATCCACGGATATGCCTCCCCAGACCATTACTGACCCACTGCCAAACCAGTCATGCTGGATGATGTTGCACGCAACATAATATTCCCCACGGCATCTCCAGACTCTTTCACATCTGTCACGTGTGCTCAGTGTGAACCTGCTCTCATCTGTGAAGTGAACAGGATGCCAATGATGAAACCTACCAATTCTGGTGTTCTCTGGCAAATGCCAATCGAGCTGCATGGTACTGAGTTGTGAGCACAGGTCCCTCTACAGGACATTACCTTATTCCACCCTAATAAAGTCTGATTCTGACAGTTTTATCCGAAACATGCACACTTATAGCCTGCCGAAGGTCATTCTGTAGGGCTCTGGCAGTGCTCATCCTATTCCTCCCCGTACAAAGTAGCAGATACCGGTCCTGCTGCTGGGTGGTTGACCTTCTACGTCCTTGCCCAGCTCTCCTCATGTAACAGCCTGTCTCCTGGTATCTCCTGCATACTCTTGAAACTGTGCTGGGAGACACAACAAACTTCCTCATGATGGCACGTATGGATGTGCCATCATGGAGGAGCTGGACTATCTGTGCAACCTGACTGGGTTACAGGTACTGCCTCATGCTACACAGACAATGAGAAGAATCCTAACCCTAGGCTCAGATTAATGAGGTCTACGATCAATCAGTTTAAAAAATAAACACAAAACCAGTATTAATTGAAAGAAAACAAGCTGACAAAAAAATCGATACCAATCTTAGGTAATAATATAGCATAACAAGAAATGTATAATCTATTTTTTGTAGGCCGGTCATTTTTGACAGGGTACACCACTAGGTGTTTTTTTTTATATTTTTTTGCAGTTTTGTACAAAATAAAAGCTTTTCAAAAAAAAATTCTTGATTAAACATTAGAGCATGCTAGTGTGATAAACAGTGCAATTTTTTGTTCATATTTTATTTCATATTGACAAAATTATCCACAAATAACGTTTTTCACTCAAAAACTGATGTACGTAAGCTCAGATTAATGAGGCCTAAGATAAATCAGTTCCAAAAATAAACACAAAACCAGTCCTAATTGATAGAAAACAAGCTCACAAAAAGATTGATACCAATATTTGGTGATAATATTGCATAACAAGAGATTTATAAGCAATTTTTTTGTGCCTCTGTCATTTTTGACCGGGAACACCACAAGTGTTATAGGGATTTGAACACAGCCTGAGAGTTAACCACTATAGAGACATCAGAGTCAGTGGCAAATTCCAGAAGATCTGGCCGAGGTGAGGCTGCTCTCGGCGGGTTCATGAGCGCTGAACGGCCGCCGACACCCTGGAGCTCACATCTCCGAAAAAGTCAAAGCAAATTTTCAAATAGACGTTATCTTTATTAACAAACCCGCATATTTCAAGTCTAAACAACTACATTCTAAAACTCTTAAAACTACATTATGTGACACAAAAACAGTATTATTTATAAAATTATAGTGGATTTGGGCGTCCTCCATGACACTCGCTATATACTGTATATATACAGTATATATCAGCACTGTGTCTATCTGCCTGAATATAACAGCAACCTTTAGTCCAACGGGTCCAACACACTTCACGAATACACAACAAACAAATAAACATAGAATACATTTGCCATTAAAAACAGTATTCCATTTCTTGTTTACTGTTGGTTTACACAAAGTCTGATGTCATTATGCTGTCTGTTGATTAACATTAGTATGGACACACAGACTGTATACTTGAGTAATACGTAATCTGTGAATTTTATTGGCACAAGTAATGATGGCTAAGGTGTTTAATGACTGCTAAGACTGTTTAAGGCATTTGTTCAAATGTTTAGGCTAAACATGCAATGAATAAATGAGCAGAAATGTGTTACAAGTACTAATGCTCTCGCCTGAAGCATATGCCACATATATAAATGTATAGGCCTATGTCATTTTTTTCTAGGCTAAACCGAATGGCATACTTTCAAATATCCTTTTCTATGTCTGTGTGCAAGCAAAAGTTTGCTGGTCTGCATGTGTGTTTATGTGTTTATGTGTTTTGTGTGTGTGTGGGTGGGAGTGTGGTGGCATTGTGTGAAATGCAGACTCTTCACTTTGTATTGTTTGGCCTCTGAAAATGCTTCCACAGCAAACTCTACAGCAATGGGAATAACTCTCCCACCTTGAATCGCCTCCCCGCTCTTAAAATATATGTGTATCCCACTATATTTATATATAAATCAATGCATATCGCACCACAGCCTATTTTCAAACAACCAGCAATAAAGCCGTCTGTTAAATCAACGTTCCTGTACTTGTGGTAAGTAGCGGTTCAAAGCGCAACGACTGCGAGATCAAGATTAAGATGTCAGGAAAGAAACTCCATCTCTGACGCATTGGTTTCCCTTCACAACCAACTATTGTTTCCAGCGAACAATGTTTTCTTAAAGAGCACAAAAGAAACACTGTTGTGAGTAAAACTCACAAATACTTTGAGCTCACACATTGAGCTAAAAAGTGCTTGTGAAAACTGCTGATAATGGCTTGTGGACATAGTGGCATTATTTCGGGATGTCACACCTCTATGGAGTTATCTTCTCCTCCAGCTCTGTGCCTGCTCAGGAAAACAACTAGAACAGACTATTCTTCTGTTTTCCATTTTTCATCCCTGACCCTCTGAACTGGTGAAGAAAAATGAGGCGAGTGCAAGAGAAAAAGAAGGAATTAAATGCATTCATCAGGGGGCCGGAGAGAGCGTGTAGTTGAATTGTTAAATCAGAGGCTCTTTAGAGAAATCAAAATATGAAAGTGGAGGACAGTGTAAACGAGGGACACTGGTCATTTTAAAAGTTATGTTGAATCGATAGAGTGACTAATGGGCCTTGTATTCAGCTGTTATTGTTGGAAATAATTAGTGGTGCTTGCTGATGGAGGCATGACTATTAATACTTCTCAATGGGAAAAATCTCTAACCCTCTTTACTACACTATGTTGCATTTATTGGTACAGACATGAATGAAGCCGTGCCATATCTAGGGACCTGAATATCAGTGAGATATGTTGTTAAGCTCTTTTGACTTGGACCAGCAAGTAACCTCTTAGCAACCACTCAGCAGTGTTGGGAAGTTACTTTGGAAATGTAATAGGTTACAGATTACAAGTTACCCTAATTAAAATGTAATAAGTAGTGCTCAACACAACAACCTCAATTTTAAAAAAGTTGGGAAGTTTTGTAAAATGCAATAAAATAAAGAATCTGCGATTTGTTAATTCTCTTTAACTTTTATTTCATTTGGAAAAGATTTTGACCAACTTAATGTATTTGGTAAATATAAACGATTTTTGATTTTGATGGCTGCAACACACTCCAAAAAATGTTGGGACAGAGGTGAAATAAAAGTGAAAAGGTTATAGAATATCCAAATTAAACTGTTTTGAAACCATTCACAGTAAGCAGGTGAATTGGTAATAGGTGAGGGTGTCATGTTTGGGTAATAAAAGGAGCATCTCAGTCTTTGCAAGCAAAGCTGGATTATGGCTCATCACTTTGTGCCAAATTTCATGAGAGAAGTGTCAAACAAATCACATTTCTCAATGCAAAATCACAAAGAATTTAGGTATTTCACCAACTACCATGCATAATATTGTGAAAAGATTCAGGGAATCCAGAGAAATCTCAATCTGTGCAAGGCAAGGCAGGAAACCTCAATTGAATGTGTGTGAGCCGTCATGCCGTGTGAGCCGTGTTAAATATAGTCACATGGGCTCAGGAGTACTTCGGAAAACCGCTGTCACTTTACACAGTCTGTCGCTGCATCAATAAATCAACTTGAATCTCTGTTACTCTAGGAGAAAGCTAAACATCAATTCTATGCAGTGATGCTGCAGGGTTCTCTGTGCCCGATCTCATCTCAGATAGAAAAAAAAGACATTGAAATGTGTGCTGTGGTCAGATGAGTCCACATTTCAACTGGTTTCTGAGAAAAATGGACGTTGAGTTCCATTCCAACAGCGTGGTTTTGTAGACACAGAGTGAATGCTAGATCAGTCCAGATCTGTCTCCTATTGAAAATGTATGACCAGTCATGAAAAGGAGAATCAGAAAATGACAATCACAGACTGCTGAGCATCTGAAGTCTTGTATCAAGCGAGACTGGACGAAAATTTTGCTTGCAAAACTTTAACAATTAGTATCCTCAATTCCCAAACAATTAAACACTGTGATTAAAAGGAAAGTTGATGTGACACCGTGGTAAACGTGCCTCTGTCCCAACTTTTTGGGAGAGTGTTGCAGCCATCAAAATCAAAATTTGTTTATATTTAGAAAAAATTAAGTTGGCCACATTGGAATGTTTTTCTTTGTACTTTATTCAATTAAATAAAGGTTAAAGAAAACAAACAAATAAAATATTCTTGATTTTATGGGATTTCACAAAACGTTCCACCTTTTCTGGAATTGGGGTTGTAATTACTGTCAGACTTTTAAAATCCTCCATCACTTGAATTAAGATGATAATAATTCAATTTTAAAGCACAGCCACCACAAAATCAAATTTACTTTGAGATCATTCTAAGGTTAAATACAGATTTAAAATCATAACAAAAAATAGTTTAATAGCTATGATACTGTTTTAGAAATCAAATCTTGGCATAGCAATGACAGGAAACAGTGGCATCTAACAATGACTATTGAATAAGCGTGTTCTATTCTGTGTCCTAAACTCCTGAGACATTGGTATCTCATATTTTAGAGGAGTCAATGCAATTTATAAATAAAATAAATCTATTAAATCTATATTTGGGTGTGTGTGTGTGAAAAAAAAATCAGATGTAACCCCCTTTGTAATCGTTAACATTTTCATAAGTAACTGTGATTTAATTACACATTTTTCCCCTCAGTAACTGTAAATGATTACAATTACATTTATTTTGTTATTAAATTACGTAATTCCGTTACATGTAACTAGCTACTCCCCAACACTGCCACTCAGTATATCTTAGCAACCACAAAGCTACACCCATTGAAGAGTGTTTGAAGTATTTGAAATGCTATGTTTTGTAGTTTCAGCCTCAGACAGCTGATGTGTATTGCACACTAAATTGCCACCATCAATAGCATCTCCAATCCGATTGGCTGGCAGCTTTTGGGAGTAATGATACACACATCTTCTGAATTTGCAAGGTGCAGCTTAGTGACGTTAAATATTAAAACTATATATATATACATTCAGTGTCAAGTAAACTTGACACAACAGTATATTTTGCTTTATTTTTCTGAATGAAATAACAGAATTTTAAAATGCAAGTGATAAATACTTAGAAATGTATTTACATCATTCACATCAAAGGTTTTTAAAAATAAAAAATTTAATATTATACAAGAGTTTTTTAAACATATTAAAGAGATAGTTTACTTTAAAATCTGCTACTAATTTACTTACCCTAGGTGATTTTTTTTCTTCAGTAGAACAGTAAAGCATGGGAGCGGGACTTTTTTAATCGAGTATGGCTGAGTTGATAATACCCCCCCCCCCCCACACCACCCCCTCCCCCCAATAACAGGGATCACAAATTGCCAAATAGAAACCCCATGGCAAGGTATCGTTTAAAAGTATCAATTCCTCCTTATTTGTAAATTACATCATCTCCAATCCTTCTCTATCATTTTCTTTTGTCCATGTTTATTCGAATGCTAGAGAAATATAGCTGGTTTTCCAAGTAAAATCCACCAAATAAGGTTTACACGTAGTTATGTTAATCAGAGAGTGGGGAGATGAGGGGATTCCCCCGGTCTATATGTCTCTCTGCATCAGCTAAATTATTTTTTATTCACAGTGAATAGGAGTTAAAGGGGTCATATGATGTTGCTAAAAATAACGTTATTTTGTGTATTTGGTGTAATTAAATTTGTTTATGCGGTTTAAGGTTAAAAAATTTTTTTTTTTCCACATACTGTACATTATTTTTTCTTCTCTATGCCCCGCCTTTCTGAAACGTGTCGTTTTTACAAAGCTCATCGGTCTGAAAAAAGTGAGGTGTGCTCTGATTGGCCAGCTATCCAGTGTGTTGGGATTGGCCGAATACCTCAAGCATGTGACGTGAATGTTATGGGGCTGCCCCTACCATACTGTGCTGCCTTGTCCCGGCGTAGGCGACGAGACAAACACATTAAAACCCATTATAAACAAGGCTTTTTGCATCCAGTGGGGACATAATTACAGATTATAATGACTTATACTTTCTTTTTACGCATTGCATCGCGCCGCGGAAACATAAAACCATGTCTGCATGTGTGATCGGAGAAATTGCAAACTACAAACGCTACTCTACACTGCTCAAAACTCGCATTTGAATCGTCAGTGGCAAATTCTTTAAATATAAAAAAAACGTACTTACAGTCTGAGAGTCAGAAAAGCCGGCATTGTAGTCCACTCTACCAGGATCAGGAAACAGTCCTCCAAAAAATGCTGGGCACATCTGAAATATTTGGGTTGAAGTGTTCTGGAAGAGTGTTGTAAATACAATTTAACCACTTATTTCTAGTTGTGTCCTCCTTTGGAAGACCAAACAAAGTATTTTCGCTTTCACAACGAAACACATGGCGGGCTAGAGTGAGCGGCGGCGGTCGGGCTTGAGTGAGCGGAGGCCGGCGAGCTTGAGAACGGTGCGGCCAGCGGATTCGACAAAGGAGCGTCCGGTGGGCTTGCGGCAACCACATGTGACGACCTGGGCTGGACTCCGCTTCATCCACGTTGAAAGCCGATCCGGCGATCCACAACACGAAGTTGATGTATTTCCCCACGCCCACACGGGATCACTCTCGGCATGAGAAACGGATAATCGTCCTCTTTTGGAAGGTCAAACAAAGTAGTTTCTTTTTCACAACGAAACACACAGCGTCTCCACGACATGGTGGCGGCGGCAACAACAATACTACAGCAAGAATAAAAGTTACACCTTCTTTCTCTGCGTGAACATTTTGGGCGGCGTTATGCAAATCTTTCCACACAGTGATGTAGACATGTGGGGCATGTTAGAACGAGCCGTTTTTAGGTAGGCGTGGCTGACTCTTAACTTCTATAGAAGAATATTTCTTTGGTTTTGAGACTTTAGTCTTTTGCAACTTTACAGATCTTCTTTATTGGCCAAGAGCTTGTAACACTCCAAAGAAAATTGAAATCGCATCATATGACCCCTTTAAAACTCCCACATGGGTGACATAACAGACCATGCAAAATACCCAAAAGTATTTAAAATATTGCAAAGTAACGTTGCAACCTTGCAAACAATAATAAAATCAGAGAAGGACTTTAACTGTAAGCGACACGAGCATACGCAAAACAAATGGAACAATATGTTTGTTATTATAAAAATTTTGTATAGCCCATATTTTATACAAAAAAATGTAATTTACCGCTTAGGCAATAACGTTGACAATAACGTATATCTTCAACATACGTTGTCTATGACCAAAAATGGTAAGTTGTTCGTGACTTTTTAAAATTGCTTTTGCTTGAGAAAATTAAAATAACCGTTTAGTGCTTTTTTTTTTTTGATTTAGTCGAGTTGGTTTTGCATCAAACACAATGTACTTTTCGCCAATCGAGATCTGACAGGAGCAGCGCATTTTTCCGCTTCGGCGAATGTTTCGCGAACAATTTACCTCGCACATTAAATCTACCGCAGACCAGCAAAACACTGAGAACACGCTATAATCCTGACAAATCATAGCAACAGAGCTTGGAGGGTTGTTGTGGTGATATTTCTCTCTGCGGGGAGAGAGCCGCGGGGGTGCTTGGAGGGCGACGATGGGGGGAGGGAGTGGTTGGGGGGCTCGGTTGTGAAGACCATCCACTGACGGGATGTACAACAAACGGAAAAAAAAATTGGCCCTCTTGGGGGGGCCAAACAAAGATTGTTCGGTTTTCTTTCAGTCTCAACTACGACAGCGAGAAATAAAAGACCCGCTTTTCTGTTGCTCGTGGAGGGGACATTGGTAGGGGGGGGGGCACTGGTAATCGCGGCGCCGAGCTCTGCGGGTGGACATAGACAGGTGGGGGCTGGTGGAAAATGAACACCTGGGCAAAAAATACTTTTTTACGGAGCGGTGAGTCCGAACGCACGTTGAGGAAACCATGGGGGTCTAATATGGACGGGATGGAGTGCGGACGTAGAAGCGATTTGGGGGTATATAATTCTCCCCTGGAACGATTCGCTGGGAGGGGGGTGGCAAAGGCCCATGGTTGCGGAGCATGAAAAAAAAAAAAAAAAAATCACCGAGCTTGGAGAGCGAACCCACTGCTAAAGAAGAAGTGTTTTACTGAAACCGGGGTCCTGTGATCAGAAAACACAGTGAATGGTTACGCCACTTAAAAGAAAAAAAAAAAAATCAGACAACACAAAATTAATACCTGTGGCTCAAGACTATCTTTGAGTCTTAATGAAGTGAAAGGAACTGGGCGAGAAAAGAAGAGACGTCAACCTCACAAGCCCTGTATCCATAGGTTTCGCAAACGACTAATCTAGTGCCTTGGGCATAATAAAATGCTGATTATCTGTAAAAGGTAATACAGACCCACAACGAGATGTTTGATATGTCCGCATGAGAGTAATGAAAAATAATAAAAAAAGAGGTAGGTTTTTCATGGCGCACCAACTGAACAAGTGAAGATTGAGTTCTGTGATCCATAGATGTGAATATCTCCTGACCACATGACAAGGCTACCGACACACCGTGTTTGTATATGGAGGAGGTGATATATTAAGCGGGTGTGTTTTGTGACGGGTCAGAACAGAAGGGGGGGGTGGACTTGACAGGTCATCTTGAAGCAGTATTCAGGGGGAGATGCGGAAAAAGGCAAGACAAGGCACAAAACCTCGGTCCGAGCACAGGGGGAGATCCAAAAAAAAACAATTAAAAAGCAGCGTGAAAAAAGCAGGTTCTGATTGAAGTACTTCTTAACCAGAATAAAATTGTGATGCTGACAGTCAAATGTCTGGTTACTCAGTGTTACATGTTCTGTAATATCTTTATTTGCACAGTTTCCTCCATGTAACTGGGTTTCTCACAGCTGGCACTCACAGATAACCCCAGTGTCATGTCCATTCTCAACTCAATCTTTTCAGCACAGTCCACAAAGAAACAGAAGACAGAATCAGAGGAAGACTATTAAAACTCTGCCCTGATCATCATGAAGACATATCATAAATGAATATGCAAGTAACCAAGTCAAAGAGAGGTTACACACCTGGGGAGTTTCTCTTCCCTTCCTCTCCTGATGTGACATTATTACACTCGCTCTGTAATCGGGAAATCTTTCACTCAAAACACACTTACAATGCGCAGCTCCACCTCTCTACAGCCAGCGCTTCTCTCGTTCTCTTGCTCTTTCTTCCAGAGTTTGACAACAGAGATAAGATATATGTCTTGTGACACCACAGGAGAGACACCACAGCTGAAAATGATATAAAATAGAGAAAATGTGAAGAGCACAAAAACAAAATAACAGAAAAATAGAGTGGCTTCATGCTGCTCATGTCTCAAAGTTTCTTTTTTATTTTGGTAGCTTTGGACACAACATTGAATATGAACACTGGCTGACAGAGCAAGGCATCATTTTTTCACCATCTGTTGGATATAAGTTTTTTCTACATCAGAAACGGTATCACTATAACAAAACCTTAAAAAGGCTCTCTGTGTGTAGACTAGATAAATATAATTAACCTGCGGTCATAGCCAATCCAGATGTTCAAAACAGAACTGTCACAGCCATATGACTGACAGGTGTAATTGCACAGGGGAAATAGACACCATCAGAAAAATTATGCTCTAAAGTATAACCTATTTATCAGCCAAGGATATAAAAATAGATTAAAATTCTAATTTTAAT
Source organism: Sinocyclocheilus anophthalmus (assembly GCA_018155175.1). NCBI lineage: Eukaryota > Metazoa > Chordata > Actinopteri > Cypriniformes > Cyprinidae > Sinocyclocheilus > Sinocyclocheilus anophthalmus. Next base: position 73,481 of record JADLZN010001726.1, on the reverse strand, counting down.
AAAAATATTTGTTTGTAATTTAAAAAGCCAGTCTACCAGAGACTGTTGCTTGATTGATAGATTGACCGAGACAGTAAATAACTTGTCGCCTCTTAAACACACAAACGGCCATGCGTTGCCTTTTAAATGAAACGCATGAAAGTTTCACTGTGACTGGGCTGACCCCATGCCCCATGTGCTCATAAAACAAAATACACCCTGTAAGCTCTGATGACCTGTCAGAATGGCTCCATAAAGAAGCTGGGTCAATAACAGGCAACCATGTCCAATGAAAAAATATATATATATGTTTTTCAAATCCAGTTTAAAATATGCATGTGCCAAGCTCTTAAAAATACAATCTTTGTATTCATGTTTATGTTTTTGCAAAAATGTACCGTTTCTGAAAAAGTTTGGATTTAAGGATTTAAAAAAACTTTATTTTATTAATTTTAAGGTTAAGCTATATCAGTTAATCCTACAAATATTCAGAATTTTTGAATCTTGAATATATTTTTTGTAGTAGTATTTATTGTTACTTTATTATACATTTTATTCTTTTAAATGAGATTTTATTTTTATATTTTTAGTTTCATTTTGAGCATTTCTGTTATGTTTTATTGTCATTTTTATTAGCTATTGTTTTGTAAAAATATTTCTAAATAGTTCTACTTAACTTTCAGTTTTAGTTTTATTTGAGTTCTATTAGTGCTTTAGACTTATTTAATTTAGTTGCCAATGCAACATGTAAAAATGGTAGTTTTTCATCTATATTTATTTTTGACTTTATTTCCACTACCTTTTTAAATGTAAAATAGGTTTTCATTTTAGTTTATTGCTACAACACTGGTGCTGATTCACAAATCTTCATATTACTATACTCCTTCCCTTGCATTGGAACTAACCATGGCAAGACTTTATTTAAAATTTCTGGAATGGTAATAGTCTTGCCACATAGCCTAGGGCTCTTTTTAAAAATATTTAATAACAGTTTATTATATGTGAAATAAATGCTTATATATATATTTATATTAGTATAGAATATCTATATGATATATAGTATATAATATATATATAGATAGACCTTTGGGTACGGCAGTATTCACCCCCTTAAATTTTTCACTCTTTGTTATATTGCGGCCATTTTCTAAAATCATTTAAGTAATTTTTTTTCCTCAATGTACACACAGCAACCCATATTGAAAGAAAACACAGAATTGTTGATATTTTTGCAGATTTATTAAAAAAAAACTGAAATATCACATGGTCCTAAGTTTTCAGACCCTTTTCTGTGACACTCATATATTTAACTCAGTTGCTGTCCATTTCTTCTGATCATCCTGAGATGGTTCTACACCTTCATTTGAATCCAGCTGTGTTTGATTATACTGCTTGGACTTGATTAGGAAAGCCACACACCTGTCTATATACGACCTTACAGCTCACAGTGCATGTCAGAGCAAATAGATCCTGATGTCAAGGAGCCTTCCTGAAGAGCTCGAGACCGAATGGTGGCAAGCCAGATCTGGCCAATGTTGACAAACAAAAATTCTGCTAAGCACACGTAGGTTCCTAAGAGCCAGTGGCCTACATAATCTTAAATGGAAGTACGGTTGGACGTGACGCAGAACCCTCTTATGCTGGCCGTACCGTCTAAACTGAGCTATCGGGGGAGAAAGCCTTGGGGAAGAGGTAAAGAAGAACCCCAATATCAACTGTGGCTGAGCTCCGAGATGCAGTCGGAGATGGGAGAAGTTGTGAAAGTCACGCATCACTGCAGCCCTCCACCATCGGGTCTTTATGGCAGAGGGCCCTACGGAAGCCTCTCTCAGTGCAGACACTGAAAGCTCTATGGAGGGCTCCAAGATGGTGAAAAATAAGATTCTCTTGTCTGATGAGACCAAGATAGAACTTTTTGGCCTTAATTCTAAGCGGTATGTGTGAGAAAACCAGGCACTGCTCATCACCAATACAGTCCCAACATTGAAGCATGGGGGTGTCAGCTCAGCTGTGGGGGTGTTTGTTCTCTGCAGGACAGGACGACGTTTGCAATCGCGGGAAGATGAATGCGGTGGCCAATCCAGGATATCCGCGTACGAACAAACTTATCCAAGCGCTCAGGGTCTCAGACTGGGCCGAAGGTTTACCTTCCAACAATACAATTACCCTAAGCACACAGCTAAAATAACACAGCTTCACAACAACTATTTGACTGTTCTTGAATGGCCCAGCCAGATCCCTGACCTTAAACCCAATGAGCATCTCTGGAGAGACCTAAAAAAATGGCTGTCCACCAACGTTTACCATCCAACCTCACAGAACTGGAGAGGATCTGCAAGGAGGAATGGTAGAGGATCCCCAAATCCAGGTGTGAACAACTTGTTGCATCTTTCCCAAAAAGACTCATGCTGTATTAGATCAAAGGGTGTTTCTACTAAATACTGAGCAAAGGGTCTGAATACTTAGGACCATTGTGATATTTCAGTTTTTCTTTTTTTAGTAAATCTGCAAAAATGTCAACAATTTTTTGTTTTTCTGTCAATATGGGGTGCTGGTGTGTACATTAATGAGGAAAAAAAAATTTAACTTAAATGATTTTAGCAAATGGCTGCCATATAACATAGAGTGAAAAATTTAAGGGGGTCTGATACTTTCTCTTACCCACGTAATATACACACACACACACACACACACCCCACACAACACACATAATACATACTACTATGTGTGGTGTTGTGTGGTGTGAACCCTGACCAGAAAACCATCATAAGATTAAATGTTTTTGAGATTGAGTTTATCCCTCATATGAAAGCCTGAATAAATAAAGCTTTCCTTGATTAGGGTTTGTTAGGATATGGACAATATTTCCTGGCCGAGAAATCGCCTTTAAGTTGTCCAAATGACGCCTCTTTCAAATCATATTAACTAAATCAAAATTAGTAATTGTATTTTGTATATATAGATATATTTATGGTAGGAAATGTATAAAATATCTTCATAGAACATGATCTTTACTTAATATCCTAATGATTTTGGCATAAAAGAAAAATCGATAATTTTGACCCATACAATGTTTTTGGCTATTGCTAAAAATATACCCGTGCTACTTATGACTGGTTTTGTGTTCCAGGGTCACACACACACACACACACACACACACACCACACACACATCCACAACACATATATATATAAGATATATAAGGTAATATATTATAGAAAAGAATCACCCCCCTTTAAAATTATCACATTTTGTTGCTTTGCAGCCTGGAATGAAGATGGACACAGTTTTTGTTTCATCCAGCTATATTTACTCAGTGCAACTTATAACATACAAGAGAAAGATATAACACCAACATGTCAAAAAAAAAAACAATCACTGAGTTGGAAAATGAAGTCTTTATTAAGAAGTGAAGGTATTTGTTACAACACATAAGTACCCTCCCTGGATCAGGACGTTTGCCTCAACTGGAGAAAGAAACGGTGATGAAACTGGACAGAGATGCTATCAAGAGTCCGACAGCACGCTGAAGCAGCTGCAGGAATTTATACAAAGAGTGGTTCGTGTGTGTGCATGTGAAGCAACAATATCCACAAATTCTCCACAACTGTGACTTTGTGGAAATAGCCCACGGGGGGGGGTTTAAGAAAGGCCACATGCAGTCACGACTGAGCATTGCCAAAACGTACCTTGAAGATTCTGAGGCAGATGAGAGATAGAATTTTACTATAACACAAATAACAGCATTCCTCCTGTAAAGCATGGAGGTGGTAATATCCTGTTATGGGAGTGTTTCTCTGCAGCAGGGACTGGAGTCAGGATTGAAGGAAAAATGAATGGGGCAAAGACCGTCAAATTCTTGAGAAAATCTGTTGCCCTCTGCCAGAAGTTGACAAGGGATAAGGCTGCTTTCTAACATGACAATGACCCAAAGCACACAGCAAAACTGAGCACACAGTGGTTGAAGGAGAAAAAGGTGTGGCTAATTAATTACAGAATAAAGGCTGTAATTAAAGCAAAAGGTGGTTCAACACAATACTGACACAAGGGACTGATCCTTTTTCCAACTCTTTTTTTTTTCCAGCTCTAAGAAAAATCCAATAATAAAATCAGTATTGTATATCTTCTGTTTTGTTGTCCTCGCCAAAGTTGAAATAACTTCCCTGGACATAAGTACAGTCCCTAAATCCATTCTCACACACATCTGCTGGCAAAAACTCTCTTTAAAAAACTAAACCTCCTCTGACAAGCAGATGGGCACACAGAGGCATTCACATACAGTACAAACAGCACTCACGTAATATATATTCAGCTGCTGTGTTTAGGAAACAACACACACACACACACACACACACACACACAGTGTATCTGTCACTCGATTGTGAATATTTTTCCAGCATCTGCTGTGAAGAACTGGGTCAGCTCTGACAAGACAGGCAGCATCAGGATCTTTAGGAAGGGAATGAGACGGCGAGACTGACAAGTAGATAGAGGGATGGCAGGGGAGAGGAGACAAAAGACAACCTCCTGTCCTCTAACCTTTTCCTAATGAAGCCCGTATCTAATAAGGAATTATTTTCTCCATTCCCAGTCCTGGGAAAATATCACTTTGAGGTGTGTGGTTGAGATAGGCGAGGTGTTTTCTGCTTTAAAATGCTCCTCACACACGCCGGCTACGGTGTAATGCCTTCAGCTCGGTGAGAATATCCCCATCAACTCCCTTAATGGCCCAGCGGATACACTCCACTGCCTCACACACCTGCAACACACATATCACAACAGCTGCTCTGTGCTTGAGTGCATCTGTGTGTGCGTGCGTCTGGGGTGTTAAAACAGGTCCAACTAAGCCTTTACTTCAGCTTGGCAAAACGTGTTTTTTGATTCAATGGAAACTTTATGTAGCCTAAACAAGTCTCTCAAGTAGTTCTAGTGTCTCACATACAGTACTGAACACTCAAACAGCTATGACAGTTTTAGTATACACTACAGTTCAAACTTTCAAGGTCAGTAAGTGTTTTTGATCATTTATTTAATGCTTATATTCAGCAAGTATGCATTCAATTCGGCAAAAGTGATAGTAAAGACATTTATAATATTACAAATGATTTCTATTTCAGAATAAATGTTGTTCTTTTGAACTTTCTATTCCTCAAAGAATCCTGAAAATATGTATCACAGTTTTCCACCAAATATAAGCAGCACAAATTTGTTTTCAACAATGATAAAAAAAAGCACAAAATCAGCATATTAAATGATTTCAGAGGGATCATGTGACACTGAAACTGGAAGTATGAAGTTAACTTGCCACACAGGCAATAAATTACTTTTTAAAATATATTAAAATAGAATACAGTTATTTCAAATTGTAATAATATTTCACAATGTTACTGTTGTTGCTGTCTTTTCCTTTTGATCATAATAGAAAACATAAAAAAAGTTATTGACCCCAAGCTTTTGAACAGCAGTATACAGTACATCTGCATAAGTGTCAGTATTAAAAAAGATTCAAATCATGTGAAATTAATTCAAAACACCTCAATGATAACTGTGCTATAACTCAAGTGAAAGAGGTTTGTCACTTTCAACAATGAACAATTAAAAAAAATGACCATGGGCTTTTGCTACGTTACGTGGACGACACATCAGAACATGAAAAAACATTATTTTGCAACTATTTTCAGTCATTTTCTTGCACATTGCACATTTCTCACTGGATTTGACGTGGTATTCATTAAAAAGTCTAAAATACAAAGCACTTTAAAGTTGAACTGTCAGTGTATTCATTTAAAAAAAATATGTGAGGAGTCACAGTTCCTTAGTGTTATTATTCACCTATAGGTAGAAGCTAAATTGATATGTGTTTAATGGTGCGTGACTTTAAAAACAATTTATTTTTACAACAGATGCAATGAAGTTGTATGTCAAGTGAATGCATCTCAAATGCATTTTAGCATTTCATTCAGACATGTGGTGGCTCTTTTTACACATTTCACTTTTGTTTACAGTGTGATCAGTTGTCATCTGCCACGTGTGGGCATAAATCAATAAATGAACGAATAGATGGATGGATTAATTGGCTGCTCTTCTCTTTCATACTTGTGACATTCACTGCAAGGTCAGATCCTTCCGTGCATTATGCAGTATTTTTTAAGAAATTATCAGACATATCATCAGAAACTAAGTTTTACTTACTCACCAAATTTTTTTCTCATATTTGGTGGTCAGCAAGTGTTCCTTTCAGACCCTGTGTGAAACTCTGTGTGCACAAAAATAGATTTCTAGTTTAAATGGGTTGATCTCTGTAAAATATAAGATGACGAGATTAATTAATTATGATCTATTCACTGATCTAGGAGAAATCAAAATAAAATGAGCATTTGATCTCAGCCATTGCAAGCAACAGATCAAGGATCAGCAATACATCCTTAAGCTGCAATCTCAGACACCACATGCTTCACATAATAACTGATCTAGGCATGACTCTGTTGATTTGGCTTGCTTTGTAGATGTAGTTGCAGCTCTCTGCAGCTGATTCAGGCTCTTCCAGTTCTGGTTTATGTGAGCGGCGTGCATTGATCTCTCCTTGAGTGAGAATTGCCACTAACTGAATGTTCTCAGTTGCTTTATGCTTCTTTAATCTGCTCTTTATGACTGCTAGAGTAGTGCTAGATGTTACACATTTGACTAGTGATATTCAAATATACTGTCGACCTGCTAAGTCCATTGAGGTGTTGAGTGAATACATTAGTTTGAGATCAGGTCATGTGTATTTTATCTGAGACAATAGAAACCTCACTCAAACAACAGACCGATAAAGAACTGCACAGATGTCCTAACGCTACATGATACTGTGAAAAATACCGCACGACACACACACACACACACACACCCACACACACACACACACACACACACACACACACACACACACACACACACAAATCAGGCAAGTGAATATGACCTCTAAAACAGTGATTCCCAACCAGTGGCACATTAGGAGTTTCCACAGTACTTTTTTCTTTATTAAAACATATACTATCATGTATTAATAAAAAAGGGGTGCCATGATTTTTGAAGTTAATTTAAGAATAGGTCTTGTCAAGCTTGTCAAGTGTCAATATTTACAAGGACCACAGACAATCGTTCTTCACAAACAGGAAAAGCTCTGTTCTATTTTTCACCCATCATGTCTCAGTCAATCAAAGCACAGAAACTATCTATCTCAGTAGAAGCAGTTATAAAGAATCTATATTCGTCATTGACATTTATGCATTGAGCAGCCGCTTTTATCCATAGCTTTTATCCTTTGCATTCAGGTTACATATCAGTTCCCTGGATGTCAAACCCATGACTCTACTATATGAACTACAGAAATGCGGAATCAGAAACCCACCACTGTATTGAATGTTTTTTTAATTATATGTTTTTTTTAAATGATATAATTTAAAGTAATAATATACCATATTAATTGTATAATTTACAGAAAAAAAGGAAATGAATCACTGTATAATTGCATTTTTTAATATAATATACATAATGCTAAATATCTAATATGAATTTTAAAAAATGGGTTTGGAGATGAAAACTCTGCTAAAACATATAGGCAAATCACAACCAGATACAGACAGAATTTTTCATATTTTTGTCAGGGGGAATATGCATAATGGATTTAAACATGCTGTATAAATGCAGCATATCTGGTAGCATAACCTAGAACTACTACAGCATAAGCATAAGTTATCCAAAATATTTAATAAACAAATGTCCAAGAGGCAGAAGATGTTCAGAACTGATGCTAGGAAATCTGCAAAGATTTTTGAGGACTTCTTCAGGCTCAGATTTCGTACAGACCTGGTCAAGTCCTTGCTTACACATCAACCCATGCAAATATTCACACACACAGCATTCCAGTTACAACTGTTCACAATAATAAATCATATTTAGAGAATTCAAGTGGGAGGGAAAGAGACTGAGAGACAGGAAGAGAGTGAGAGTGAAGGAAAGAAAGGTAACAGGAATTTGTTGCAGAGAACGATGGCAGGAAATGCTATATCCTCTCCCACACAATCACTGAGACACACAGTCCTCCCTGGCCCCGTGTTAATAATTCAGTACTTAACTACCAGTAAAACACTCACACACATGTGGGAGTGAATCACTTCCTCTGTCCCTGCTCTGGAATAAAGAAAAGCAGCATCTGACAAGGGAAATGCATTTCTCAGATTCATTCTTTCCTCAGGGCGATTTTCGTAATGCCTAAAGAGCTCAAATGTCATTAGCAAAACAAACCCGCTCTGTCCCTCAAGTGCCCGTCTGGTTTCTCTCACGAACACACTGCATGCCCATTCCAGGCCCCGAGAAGTACAAAAGCCATAAAGCACAAATAAAACAACATCTTTGGCTCTGTTTCCCTATTACAGCTGACTGCGTCGTCCCAAAGAGCATATGATGCTCACAGCGATCTCCCAACCAGCCTTGGCACTTTTGATAACTTCTCCAAGAACAGAGAAAACAATTGGAAGCCCTCCACAAAAAGCCTAAAACAAAAGGATGAAGGCAAACAAGCAATGCAAGAATGAGTTATGATCTTCCCCAGAGAAAACCAGCCTGGAAGTTGTCTGTACTCTCTGCACTTAGCCAATAATGAACCTGTAGGTTTGCACAATGCCCGTTTTGTCTGAGGAGGGCTCAGACTTTTCAATTATTTCTAAATCTGTGGACTATTCTTGCAAGATTTGCTGTCGTTTTGTGAAAGTACAAGCACATTCTGTCTCTTTATACAGCAGAGGCTCTCAACTCTGTGGCAGGTCTGTTCTGATAGGATATGGACAAGAGGGAAAAACAAATCTAAATGCAAAAAATAAATTCCCACTAGCAATGCAATCAAAAAGAAACCACTCTCTGTGGGAAATCAAACTATATGATATTTTAGTGCACATTTAATTGCAACATAATGACAACACAAGCAGGTTGCAAACTCCTCATCCCTGTAAACCATGTATGAAAATACACAATGTAAAAGAAAATACAATGCAGACTATAAGAAACACAACCCACTTGGGTTACAACAGTGGTTTTCAATCCTGGTCCTGGGGACACACATTTTGTATTTCTCTCTTTTATGTCACACTCAGCTGAATTCATGGAGCTCTCTCCTAATGAGCTGATGATCTGAATCAGGTGTGTCAAATAAGGGAGACACACAAAATGTGCAGAGTGGTGGGTCCCCTGGACCAGCTTTGAAAACCATTGGGTTACAACATAAAATTTGCATTCAGATTTATTGGACACAATTCGGATGCCTGTCACAGCGCAGATGTCTTCAGAATCAGAATGCAATTTTGTTGGCCACTGAATTGCTCCAAAGATCACAGTGAATATGAGCCAAATACAACATCTATTTCAACATAACCTGAGGGTGACGTGACTGCGGGGCCACCAGAGATGGCACCGGGCACTCTGTCCACCTTGGCACACCATCTATGTTGGCAACCAGCACAGACGCACAGCCAAAAGAAGCGAGTTGGGATGTAGACAGACAGGGATGCAGCTCTTTCCATCTGCTCCCAAAGCATCACCAAGCATGAGAGCCACAATAAGAGTAACATCAATTCCAAGAAAGAGACACTATGGATAGAAATGAACACCAACTGCTCAGTGCTCATGGTCTCTGGGAGAAGTTCTGGATATTAGACGTAATGCATCTTACCTCCAGACCTGGCCGAGCTGCAAGATGTGGATGATGGACTGGAAGAGCCACACGAGCACTCTGCAGCATTTCCGCGTGCCGTTTGCAGGCAGGGTTCTGCAGCTGCCGCTCCGCCGTTCGCTGTCCTTGGTGCTGAAATCACATCCGTCCCCGTTCGGGGAAGCGCTCATTTCCGAGTAATCATACACGAACCACCTGAAACTTAACACCTGAACCACTGCGGAGGGAACCACCACGAACACTAACGTGAGCCCGAACCACCAATAGTCCCGCCTCAAGTAGTAGTCCGCTGCCAGCCACAGGTCGGTGGCTCCGTCGGAGAAGAAGACCAGGAGGGCGCACAGCACCCAGCAGCAATCCAGCAGCGAGAAGCGCTTCTCGGCGCGAGGGTGCACAGGAGCCGCGCTCTGCTCAGGGCCAAGCAGACACCGAGAAGCGCTCTCACACACGGCTGCTCCATCTGATTTAGCGGCCATGTTTGTTGTAGAAAGAGAGTGGGCAAAGGAAAGGGACTTGACAGTGAGATTGGTGAGGGTAATGGGTGGTGCTGGAGAGTGTTCTGAAAGCATCAGTGGGGGAGAGTTGGGAGAGAAGAGAAGACAAGCGTAGAGAGAGGAGAAGAGATATAGGATAGAGAGAGAGAGAGAGAGAGAGAGAGAGAGAGAGAGCGAAAGAGAGAGAGACCTCTGGGATGTAATAGGTTTGTGTTGGGATACAATCAGCCTGGTTTCACAAACGTTTCGTTGGAAGGACTCCAATGATTTGTAGCGTCTATGAGACTTTTGTTTTTTCTTTAAATGCAGTGTAAATGCAGATGCTACGATAGTGAAATAAAAATGAATGACGGCTTGATACTGAAAATATAACCTAGTGGAATGAATAAATTAGCTTTTCGAAATTCTAAAAGGCATATATGGAGTCCAATTTTTGCTATATTTTTATCTGACATTCCAGGAATTCCTTAATCTTCCTTTACCTTAAAAATACACAAATAGCCTAATTATATGTTCAAAATGTGGAATATTATGTTCTGATTTATATTTGGTGCGAAAATAAATAGAAAGCCATTTAGATGTGCTTTTATTTATAGTAATTTACAGTACAATGACAGCCCCCTGAAGCAACCTGAGGTAGACGCAGCATTTTAACCTAAATAATAATAATAATAATAATAATGAGGTATAAGAAATGCATCTCAATTTGTATCCGTTTTTAATTGGACCTATTTACACATTCTAAGGTACAAGTACGCATTTTTCGCTTTTTTGTTTGGTAAATACGGTGAAATAGATGTCATATTTATTCGACACAATTTCCACAGGAACCAATGCACAGAATGGGGGTGATGGGTGCATGGGTTGGGCCTAAGTGGCTAAACCATGAGCTGAGGTTAACAAAACAGCTATTGTCTGGGTTCCATGTTGTTTAGGCTGATTGTATCATCCTAGTAGGTTGTAACGTGCGAGTAATGCGAATAAACACGGTGCAGGGCAAAGGCGCCGGAAAGCTAATCCCATTCATCGAGACAATAGTCGGGATATAATATATAATACAGTATGAAATTAAAGTTGTGGGTGCGCCATGTCAGTGTTCAGTGGAATAGAGAATGGATAGCCCTCGGTGCTTTTGTGGTGAAGGATTGGAAATGGTTGATTGATTATTCTCGTACGGGGAGGGGAGGGGTGGGGGGGGGGGGGGGAAAGGGATAGGGCAGAGAACAGAGAAAAAAACTACTTCGTGTGATATTCATGTGATATTGACAGCGGGGCTTGTCTAGCACTATGTCATGAACTGGAAGGCTGGTCCATTATGACAGCGAAGCTACATGTCCCACCATCCAATCTACATACCATACCTCACTCATCTCACATCAATTTTGGTGGATGTTAACCTCCACAGATATTAATAATAATAATAATATTATTATTCTTATATACTAACCATTTCCATATAGAGACAGTCATTGTGACCTCGTCTGTTCCTTTTACATTATATTCAAAGTCTTTTGGGAGATATAGCTCGATATGACAGTTTGGTGTAGGAATAGATCCAGGGTTGCCAAGTCTGTGTAACAAAACCATCCCAGTAAACAAAATGCGAAATTGGTAATCCTTTATTTTTTAACTATTTAAAAATAAACAATTTACAGTTTTGAGATCTTGTTCTGATGCACATTTTCTCCCTCTTGTTCATTGTCATACATTTCTGCACACAGGCTTCCTACCAGTCATCTAACACAGTTTTATCATTGGTTGAATATAAATTGGGTTGAGTAAATTATTTCAAAACAAGCATTTCAGTCAAATATAATTTATGCAACCTCAAAACTTTAACCCTGCTTGGAAAAAAATCAACCCGTGTCAGTATTTTAAAGTTAATTCTATTACACAGGAAAACCGCAGACTTGGCAAACCAGCACAGACTATAACTAAAAAAATTATGCACAAATATTCAAAATAAAGAATGAAATTTGACAGCAGCAACTGAGTCGAAGATCTAAAGTTCTAAAGTTCCCTACTTACGCTTTCATGGAGACTTGGAATATATCAATGGACACACACTGACAACATGCGTATATTGTGCTATTATTGTGCTTTTCTTTTTATTTTATGGAAAAGAGCTTTGTAAAGATTCTTCAGAAATTCAACACACAAGTATGGAACAACATACTTGTGTGCTGAAAACAAAACCTCCACACAGAGCTTTACAAAAGAGGATGGGTCTATGTGTTTTTGAATTGGTGAAAAATCAATTCCAAGGTCATTTTCAACTTAAAAACCCTTATCTGACAGAATGGAAGTCCAAAAGCATTGCTCATGGACCGTAAGAGATGAGCAGCAGACCTAATTACACTTATTCCATTAAGTCAATTAGTGTTCTAGCTTACTTTGGGATTCCTACTGGCAGAGTTGCAGGGTAGGCTCTTTAACTTCCAACAGAGATAAATAACGCTTAGCATTACTGCGGGAATCAGATATACGACATCCGCTTTGACACAGAACAGATTCTGACCCAGTCTAATGACTACAGCACTGTCAGAGAGGTGCAGTGAAATAAAAATAAAAAGTTGACAGAAGCAGTGTAAAATTTCAGTTCCCTTTGAAAATGTTGTCCAGTAAATGATAGCTCACCCCAGACCTTTTGGTTCAAAAGACATCATTGTCCTTTTCTGTGTCAGTAACAGCTTCATGAGTGACTGAATGCGTCTCTTGTAGCAGACATGCACTTCTATCTTTGTGAGCATCTGTCTGAATAATGGGCTGTTTGGTGGGGTCAGAGTACTTGAGTACACGAGCATTAATCAAAGCTTTTTCAGACGAGTCAGTACTTTCTTATGCTGGTGTTTCCATTGCCAGCAGTTGTCTGAATAGTGCTGTAAGACTTATTGTGTTGTGAAGACCCTGCTGCGGGAAGGCTCACATTTGCACCTTGCTTTCGTCTGCTTTTTCACCCCTCTGGCATAATCATATGACCAATGAATCGGACTGTATTCACTTTGTATTGGTTCTTGTGTCAGCGGAATTTCAAATTCATCTCTTCAGCTGTTTCCATCACTTTTTCCTCATGCTGATGTTCGTGAAGTGAAGGAAATGATTGTTATGAAGCACTATGTGTATGTGCGTCCTCTTAAACCAAACACACTCATAAAAAAGATCACTCTAGCAAATTTTGATTCTGCAGTGCCAAAACATCACTTTGTCAGCCAATGAGATTCCTGCTCAAAATTCAAATACTGTGTTAGTGCTTGCAATAGCAGTCGCAGCAAAACTTTTACTTTACTTTGTAAAGAAACCCTCCACCTTCCCCAGCTCCACCTGTATAGATCTGCTATGGGGTAGTTTCATGTATGTCATATATGGGTGTTATCTCATATATATTATATATGCAGCAGCAGTATTTCTCTTACATGTTCACAGCAGCTTGTCTGTGGATGTATTGGCAGTAGCAAGAAAATGGTTGAAATCAATTCATTTAGACATGCGATAATGTTCACAGTTTGCAGCAGCTCTGAAGTGAGATTGTCGCGACTTTTAGGGGGTGCAGGATAAAAGTAATTGCCATTTCAGTCTTACAGATGCACTGTTGGATTAATAGACTAGAGCAGTTTCATTATTTTAACTTGCACAACTCTCACAAACATGAGCTAGGCTTTTTTCACTAGTCTCATTAGTTCTTTTAATAGATATAACTGACAGCGCAGGTTCAGCTATTACAGAATTTTACAGATGTTGCAAGCGTTACAGCATGTCAAAATATTTTCTGGGGAATGGCTACTTTACTCACAAAAGAAGAGTGAGTGAGTTAATATAGACGGTGGATGCACAGGATGGCATTTAGCCGGAAACACTATGTTGATGATGTGATACACTGATGGCTCATTGCGTCTGTCATGTCCTATCTCCACCTCTGTCACAACTACAGAATCCACAAAGCACTATGAATTAATAATAGTATGCCATTATACACAAAGTATATGCAATCTATTTAAACATAAATGACAGTTCAAGCTCTCAAAGTGGCTGTTTGTTGTGATATGCCCGAATGTATTACTCTACTGCTAGAAGGCATGTGACGTTACACAAGTCTCGTGTTTGAAACGCTCAGTCTGTTTGTGTGTCAGCGGCAGGATTCTCGTGCAGGCTGTCAGCTGCCATGTCCGCTTTCCGTTGTTTGTCTGGTCCTCTCACCCCGGTAAGACGACTGCCAAGCCACTGCTGCCACACCGATCTGGTGATCCGCCACGACAGGCTGACGTTAGGGGAAGATGGTTCAAAGAAAAGGCATGAGGGGACTGAAGTCAACTCTGAAAATCCAATGGAGGAAAGACACAAAAGAAAACCTGTGTGTTTGAGGAAACTACTTTGAAGCTGTAGCTAGCCAAGCAACACATAATTTAAAGCAGTTAGAGCTACGGTTTTGAAAAAGTATTTAGCTACACTACAAGTTACTTACAATGACTAATACTATAGTCAGGAGGATTCACTTATATTAAACCATATTATTTACTAGTAGTTCTCATTTAAAAAATATTAAGTTTGCACTTCATAGTTGGGCATTTGCTATTACAAAATCATTCAGATTCATTTTGGTAAAATAATAGAGAAGTAGCCTAAAAAAGAAAACAATGGATGACCAGACAAAAAGAGTTTTTTACTACAGTATTTCTCAACTGAAAATTATAAAATTATTTATTTCATTCACAAATTTATGCATGGTAATTTTTTATTTTTGCATAAAACAAACCATTATTGGATTCACTTAAGGCAATTTCTTTCAGCTGATGAATGATAAAAAATATTGACAGCCAATCAGAATCCAGCAGACTTTCAAGAGCTCGAGAATTTAAAGCAAGATACAACATGAATGCAGCACACACTTATAATAAGCAGATTGATCAGTTGATGTGCATGCTAATATAGTTATCTTTATAGTTGTCAGGGAGTCTCTGTCACCAGTCACCAGCTCTGGACTCCATACCCCAGAATTCTCCCCGGCTCACACCTGTTCACAGTCACGATCACCATCACCTGGAGTTCTGATCACCTGCTCCTGCTGTCTTCAATCAAGCCACCTTCAAAAGCACGCTCCTTCCAGTCACTCAACGTCCGGTCTACCGTTCACCCTGGTGAACTATTCCAGACCCTTACCTGTTACTCACCTGTTGTTTGTACTAGTGATGGGAAACTGAGGCTTTCTGAAGCGTTCGAGGCTTTCATGAAATTGTGCCGAAAAACGGTTCATTACTCGAAGCTTTTAACACAGTGTGCCTTAGCGACATCTGGTGGTCGGACTTTGTTTTCTCTACCATTTCTGACAAATCATTGCGGAGCAGAGGAAGGGCTCCTGATCCCCAGTTAAGCCCAGTGAGGGCTCCTGATTCCTCGTTTAGCCCAGGATGGGCTCCTGATCCCCAGTTCAGCCCAGGAAGGGCTCCGGATCTCCAGTTAAACCCAGGGAGGGCTCCTGATCCCCAGTTTAGCCCAGGAAGGGCTCCGGATCTCCAGTTTAGCCCAGGAAGGGGTCCTGATCCCCAGTTAAGCCCAGGGAGGGCTCCAGATCCCAGTTAAGCCACATAAGTTCCCCCAAGGATTGTTTTTTTTTTGGGGGGGTGTAGTAGGGCTCCGGTCGTAGAGGCCGGGGTGGGGCCGTGGCGGCCTTAACTTGTAAATATTTCCGACTCCATTTGAAGGACTCAGCGATTTCATGACTGCTAGTGTAAATGCAGCTTTGACTGTTAACATGAACTGTAGGCCATTTCTATTATATGAGGTCTGTAAGTCCTCTTTTAAAGTCACATGTGACCCATACATAGCTTACCTTATGAGCTAGAATAAAACAAAGACTTCTATTTTGGCCTACTAAACAAAAATATTACCACTTTTCTATTTATTTTTGCCATATCTACTTAGCCAGAACCACTAATAAGTATGAGCAGTAATAATAGGGACACTTGCCTAAGCAGGCACCACTAATTACAATGTTTAATTACTAGCAGCTCCACAAATTATTACATATTAAGCAAGTGTTCTTCATTTACTTATGTAGGCTAATAATACCATAATGTGAACACTTCAATGTGTGATACTCCCTCTTAGGCAACAAAGGGGAAATGTGTCATTTATAAGTATTGATCTCTGGTGCAGAATGGTATGTGTTGTATCAAACAATCTGAACACTGTATTAACTCCAAATGAGGCACATCTGTTCAGCAGTCATAAGTAAATCAGCTTGTTGGTGCCACATCTATTTCCTCAGTCAAATGTGTTCTTAAACCGTTAGCTGTTTTCTCAAACGATTAGCTGTGTTTAGCAAGCTACTCAAAAAATATAACTTTCAAAGTATCAAAAACACCTGATAAATTAGCTAAAATTAGTCAGGGTAGCGCCGTATTTAATTTTTGACAGGAAAACGAGGCTGTGAGGGATATAAGTACATGTGCTCAGTTGATTGTACTGTTGTTAAACAACATACCACTTTTTGAGTTGAAGAAAAGAAAAAAAAAATGTGTTAAATTCAATATGCAGACAAACCTGACTGGTTACATGGCAAAAGTGGGGTACATATAAAATACTTATCATTGTTACATGAATAAAAAATAATAATAAATATTTTCTGTAATTTGATCTAATGCATATTTGGTTACACTTTAGAATAGGGAACACATATTCACTATTAACTAAGATTTTTCCCTAAACAAACTCCTAATTTGCAGTAAGGTACTTGTTAAATTTAGGTATAGGGTAGGATTAAGGGATCTAAAATATGGTCATGCAGAATAAGGCATTAATATGTGCTTTATAAGTACTAATAAACAGCCAATATGCTAGTAATATGCATGCTAATAAGCAACTAGTTAATAGTGAGAACTTGTCCTTAAAATAAAGTGTTACCAGATATTTTTTATTAATCTTTAAAATAATTAAAACTGATCATATATTGCCAGGTGCTTTGTACACTGAAGGGTTACTCATGTGCATGATATTTGCTAAATAGGTACTTAAAAAATACTACACTACTACCATAGTACATTGCCAAAACACAAGGAACTGTGATAGCATTTCATGCGTTTTCATGTACTGCTGGAAAATGCATTTACCTACAGTGAGTCGTTGACAGTGCTGTTGATGAACTTAATAAAGGCGTTTTCATTGCTGGCAAACGATAACATGCCCTGGCAGATTGGGTTTCAGTTGGTACAAATCCACTTCCTCCAGCATTATTTTCATTCTCTGTGTTCTCCTTGATGGTAAACAGTTACTGTTTTTACAGAGTAAGAAACGATCCAAACGATTTAGCACCTGCTTGATTGCGGTGCGAATGATTTACCCTGAATCACAAACCGACTTGCAAACTAGTTGGACCGATTCCCTAAAAAAGAACTGAGTGATTCCTTTGAGAATCAGGCATCCTTACTTCTAATTTCTGAACAGCCTACAGCAGGGTGTCCAAACTCGGTCCTGGAGTGCCACTGTCCTGCAGAGTTCAGCTCCAACCCTAATTAAACACACCTGAATCAGCTAATCAAGCTCTTACAAGGCATAGAAACTTCCAGGCAGGTATGTTGAGGCAAGTTGGAGCTAAACTATGCAGGACAGTGGCCCTCCAGGACCCAATTTGGAGACCCCTGGCCAACAGGAAGAGAGAGCAGAAGCTAGCAAGCCTTATTATCATATACAGTATATGCTTTTGTTAGGAAATGGGTTGATGAGGCATAACTGCACTATACTGCACATCTGAACTATTTCTCAATTTAGATTAGATTTTTTTATTAATCACATAACCAAACAGCATAGGCCATTTGAAGAAGGTAATACAGCCCTACATAAATCTTTCCAGATTAACATACCCAAAGTTGAGTCATCTATTATAATCTCAAATGATTATATCATCAGTGACAGTTGGTCACATCACAACCTAATGAGCTCTAATATCAGACTGTTCCGTTTCAGACTATATATATATACATTTCTGCTTTAACCCATCCATAATGTTTGGGTAAACTGTGATGAAATGTATATATTTTGAATTGTCAAAGCTCAATACTCTAATTGTAACCAGGCTGTTTACTTTTCAGGTTGCAAATTGCAATTTACATCATACGTAAAGTATGTTTCTGTATAGAGAGATAGGGGAGAGAGAAAGAGAGAGAAGGGCTATAATTCCTTGGAAGAAAAGAGAAGGAGGTGAAAGTGAGAGGGAGATGAAGAAGAAAGCACAACGACTAATTTTAATGGGCAGGAGTCTTTTGTAGAGGGAGGATATGGTAGCACGGCAGTATGAGTGTTAAATAGTGAGACAGGAAGACAGAAGGGCAGTGAAAGTGAGGGAGGAGTGCTGAGCGCTAAGCAATGAATTAATGTGCCGTTAACTGAGAGGAGGGAGACGTTTTTATCAAGAGAGGAAGATTAGCTTTAGGACGCTATGGATGCCCCTGTCAGCAGTTCTGCTGCATTCAGGCCTATATCCTAATGAAAATAGTTTCCCGTCTCTCCTCGCCAAACACACCTGCACAGACGTCCGCACCTCCTGGACTTTCACACTCAGCACTCTCATGTTATTGAGTGGCAGTTATTGCTCCCTTATTTATTTCATTTTGTGTTTTCATTTGCCTTTTAAATTATTTTAGTTTAATTACTCAAGTGAGCTGTAGGGGGCTCTGCCCAGAATGGATGCTGCTGGTTCATCAAAAGTGTCTTCCAGTTAAACCAGCTCAGCATGTGAGACATTACAGGATGGAACACACACACACATGCACTCAGTGCTAAGTGTTTTAACTGAAGAGTATTAAATAGAAGCCACTGGTCTGTGCATATTATCTAAATAATTATTTTATTCAGAGGAGAGAAGGAAGAGAACGATGTGTGGAGATTTGAGAGAGGGAACATATGGAAAGTGGCAGAAGTGTGGCAGAGTGTAAAGAGTCAATCCACTGAAGGCGAGCGTAGTGAGAACCCAAGTGCAGTTTATTTACAGAGTGATCCAAACAATAATCCGAGACACAGACTTGACATGAACAGACATAGCATGAGCAGACTAGACTCACCAACAGCGGGTTAAATACATTCAATACACGACGAGGGCACAAGGGGAACATGAAGCTACTTATAGGAAACAACGAGGGTCACATGACATGAACAAACCAATGGGGAACAAGACACATGACTAAGACTACCAATCAGAACATGACACATACACAAGGCAGAGAGACATGAGGCAAGGGAAGCATGACACTAACATGGACCATGAAACAATTACAAAATAAAAGACATGGAAAACATGAACATGAAACAAAACACCACATTACATATCCCCCCTCTAAGGGCGGCTCCTGCACCTAATGTAGATCCACCCAAACAAACAAACACCAGGCGGGTGGAGGACTGGAGGTGGGTCCAGGGCGGGATGGAGGGCCAGGCCCGGAAGAGCGAAAGCAAGAGAGGGGGCCAGGCAGGAGCGGAGAGCCATGGGGTAGCAGCAGAACGGGGTGCATGGACGTGCAGGCAGATCGGGGGGCCTGGCGGAGCAGGCAGAACAGGGAGCAGCCATGCGGAGCAGGCAGACGGGGGGTCATGGCGGAAGCAGGCAGCTCGGGGGGCCATGGGGAGCCGAGATAAGGAGGCCCGGCGGAGCAGGCACCAGGAGCCATCGTGGAGTAGGCAGCCTGCGGTTGCGGCAGCAGCAGGCGGGGGGTGATGACGGCAGAGCGGGGAGCCATGGTGGTGCAGGGACATGGACAGACCACTTGCCTGTGACAGAACAAGCAGAGAGTTCTTGAATGGCCTCCTTGGCCGTGGAAGGACAGACAGTGAGTTCATGAATGGCCTCCTTGGCCGTAACGGTGCAGACAGTGAGTTCATGAACGGCCTCTTTGGCCATGACAGGACAGACAGTGAGTTCAAGAACAGCCTCCATGTCCGTGACAAGACAGACAGAGAGTTCACAGATGGCCTCCTTGGCCGTAACAGGACAGGCGGTGAATTCATGGATGGCCTCCGTGGCCGTAACAGGACAGGCGGTGAATTCATGGATGGCCTCCGTGGCCGTAACAGGACAGACAGTGAGTTCAAGAACGGCCTCCGTGGCCGTAACAGGAAGCGTGGGTGAATTAATGGACGGCCTCCTTGGCCGTGACAGGGCAGACAGTGAGTTCGGAAGCGGACGCCACCACATCAGGAGGTTCTGCAGCGGATGCCGCAACCTCTGGAGGTTCTGCAGAAGATGCTACCACTTCTGGAGGCACAGGAAAGACCCTTGGACCAGACTCGTGGATAGGAGAGGGCTCTGAGACAGACTCGTGGACAGGAGAGGCCTCAGGAGGAGACTCGTGGGCAGGAGAGGCCTCTGGAGCGGACTCGTGGGCAGGAGAGGCCTCTGGGGCAGATTCGTGGACAGGAGAGGCCTCTGGAGCGCAGTTTGCAGCCCACACGCTCAAAATGGCGACTGCCATTATAGGAAGGGCAGCAGAGTGTGGCATGACCTCTAAGATGGCAGGGCTCGAGAGCGCTGACGTTACCGGGATGCCTGCAGCACGCACTGACATCAGAGGTGGGTCCATCACACTAGCAATAAGTCCTTTGAGTCTTGGCCCAAGCTCCGCGTCCGACAGGCGTGGCGGCCATCTTGGCCGGGGACTCAGGGCGTGGCGGCCATCTTGGCCGGGGACTCAGGCGTGGCGTGAGCAAACTCTGAAATGGTGGCCATGTTGTGACGAGACTCTGGAAGATCAGTTGTGACGTGACGAGACTCTAGAAGGGCAGCCATTTTGCAAAGAGACTCTTTTGTGGCAGCCATCTTGCAATGGAGCTCTTCAATGGCAGCCATGTTGTGAAGAATTTCCTGAGTGACCAGCATGATGTGAGCAGGCTCTGGCTGCATCAGAAGTGACGTGAGCAGGCCCTGGGGTAGCAGACATGACGTTATCAGACTCTGGCTTGGTAGACATTATGTGATCAGGCTTTGAATTTGTAGGAATGATAAGAGTAAACTTTAACTTAACTCGCATAATTTGAACAGGTCCTGGAGTAGCAGGCATGACGTGAGCCGGCTGTGGCTTGGCAGGCATGACGTGAGAAGGATGTGGCTTGGCAGGCATGACGTGAAAAGGCTGTGGCTTGGCAGGCATGACGTGAACAAATCCTGACATGATGGTCGGGACGTGGAAAAGGTCTGATGTGGCGGGTACTGTGGGATAGCGGGTTCATCCTCCCAGCAGCCCACAGTACAGTGGGGAAAAAAAAAGTATTTAGTCAGCCACCAAATTGTGCAAGTTCTCCCACTTAAAAAAACGAGAGAGGCCTGTAATTTTCATCATAGGTCTACCTCAACTATGAGAGACAAAATGAGGAAAATAAATCCAGAAAATCACATTGTAGGCTTTTTAAATAATTAATTGGTAAATTCCTCTGTAAAATAAGTATTTGGTCAATAACAAAATTTCATCTCAATATTTGTTATATACCCTTTGTTGGCAATGGCAGAGGTCAAACGTTTTCTGTAAGTTTTCACAAGGTTTTCACACACTGTTGCTGGTATTTTGGCCACTTCCTCCATGCAGATCTCCTCTAGAGCAGTAAATGTTTTGGGGCTATCGCTGGGCAACACAGATTTTCAACTACCTCCAAAGATTTTCTATGGGGTTGAAATCTCAAGACTGGCTAGGCCACTCCAGGACCTTAAAATGCTTCTTACGAAGCCACTCCTTAGTTGCCCGGGCGGTGTGTTTGGGATCATTGTCATGCTGAAAGACCCAGCAACGTTTCATCTTCAATGCCCTTGCCGATGGAAGGAGGTTTTCACTCAAAATACATGGGATACATGGCCCCATTCGTTCTTTCGTTTACACAGATCAGTCGTCATGGTCCCCTTGCAGAAAAACAGCCCCAAAGCATGATGTTTCCACCCCATGCTTCACAGTAGGTATGGTGATCTTTGGATGCAACTCAGCATTCTTTCTCCTCCAAACACGACAAGTTGAGTTTTTACCAAAAGTTCTATTTTGGTTTCATCTGAACATATGACATTCTCCCAATCCTCTTCATCCAAATGCTCTCTAGCAAACTTAAGACGGGCCTGGACATGTACTGGCTTAAGCAGGGGGACACGTCTGGCACTGCCTGGATTTGAGTCCCTGGCGGGCAGTGTGTTACTGATGGTAGCCTTTGTACTTTGGTCCCAGCTCTCTGCAGGTAATTCACTAGGTCCCCCCGTGTGGTTCTGGGATGTTTGCTCACAGTTCTTGTGATCATTTTGATCCCACGGGGTGAGATTTTGCGTGGAGCCCCAGATCGAGGGAGATATCAGTGGTCTTGTATGTCTTCCATTTTCTAATAATTGCTCCAACAGTTGTTTCTTCACACCAAGCTGCTTACCTATTGCAGATTCAGTCTTCCCAGCATGGTGCAGGTCTACAATTTTGTTTCTAGTGTCCTCTGACAGCTCTTTGGTCTTGGCCATGGAGTTTGGAGTGTGACTGTTTGAACAGGTTGTTGTGGACAGGTGTCTTTTATACTTATAACGAGTTCAAACAGATGCCATTAATAAAGGTAACGAGTGGAGGACAGAGGAGCCTCTTAAGAAGAAGTTACAGGTCTGTGAGAGCAGAAATCTTGCTTGTTTGTAGGTGAACAAATACTTATTTTACAGAGGAATTTACCAATTAACTCTTTAAAAATCCTACAATGTGATTTCTGGATTTTTTTTTCTCATTTTTTCTCATAGTTGAGGTATACCTATGATAAAAATTACAGGCCTCTCTCATCTTTTTAAGTGGGAGAACTTGCACAATTGGTGGCTGACTAAATACTTTTTTGCCCCACTGTAAATGGTGAATCAGCCAAACGGAGTGCAAAGTCAATGTATTGTTCAAGAGGTCCATTGAGGGTATTGCGTGGCATTAAACTAGATTAAAATTTTTGCTCAAACAATAGAGAACATGTCCTTAACGATGTCTCATTAAAATCCACTTGGTGACAGTCCACAAAAGTCCTGAACATATTCCTCAATGGAGCGATTACCTTGATGGAGGCGAACAAGATGATCTGCTGGGTTCATTTTGCTGTGGTCGTGTATTCTGTAAAGAGTCATCCACTGAAGGCGGGCGTAGTGAGAACCCAAGTGCAGTTTTTTTACAGAGTGATCCAAACATCCAAAAAATAATCCGAGACACAGACTTGACATGAACAGACTAGACTTGACTTGACTTGACATAGCATGAGCAGACTTGACATAAACAGACTAGACTCGCCAGCAGCGGGTTAAATACATTCAATACACGACAAGGCACAATGGGAACATGATGGCTACTTATAGCAAACAATACAGGTCACAATGACAAGAACAAACCAATGGGAAGCAAGACACATGACTTGGACTACCAATCAGAAAATGACACATACACAAGGCAGAGATACACAAGGGCAAGGGAAGCATGACACAAACAAGGACCATGAAACAATTACAAAATAAAAGACATGAAAACATGAACATAAACATAAAAACCACCCTTACAACAGAGTTTAGATTGTTTCACATCATTTATTCTTGCATTATACCATATTAGATGCGTTCCTGCATCTATCTATCTATCTTATATATCATCTTCTATCTATCTATCTATCTATCTATTATCTATCTATCATCTATTATCTATCTATCTATTTGTCTGTCTGTCTGTCTATCTATTATGTCTGTCTATTATATATAATAATCTATTGTCTGTCTGTTACCTTTTTATTTATATTCTTGCTTTTTTTTTGTTTTTTGAAACAAAACACCACATTACACAGAGTTTAGATTTTACACTTTATTCTTGAATTTATACAATTATTTAGATGCGTTCCTGCATCTATCTATCTATCTATATATCGATTATCTATCGATCTATCTATCTTCTATCTATATATTATCTATCTATTATCTATCTATCTCTCTACTATTAATCTATCATCTATTATCTATCTATCTATCTATCTATCTATTGTCTGTCTGTCTGTCTATCTATCTATCTATTGTCTGTCTATCTATATATCTATTGTCTGTCTGTCTACCTTTTTTATTTATATTCAATTACTTTTTTTTGGCTGGTGTAATATTATTATTATATGAACGATTTCAGATATACTCACCCCTAAACCACATGTAATAACAAAACATGGCTACATGTTTCTACAATAACTTGGATGCCACTCAACTGCAGATATTTTGATGAATGAGTTTAGACTAAAGAAGATATTGATAGTGAAAATATTATGTTTGGTGTGCATTACTGTATGTGTTTAAGAATAGATGCTAATTGGAAACTACAGTATTATTCAAGGGTATAAATATCTTTGGATTATATAAGGACCAATATCAGAGTCTTTACTGTGAAATTCTTGTGTCTGTTTTTCCCTAATGAAGCTTGGAGCCGAACTACATAACAATCTCAACAGTAATTCTCTCTTGAATGTTTTCTTTTGTTCAGAATTTCAACTGGGAAAGGCTTAGAATTCACATGGCAAAGAAATCAGCCTGTAAGCTTGCGGGTTTTTTTTTTTTACAACAAACACAAATATTGATCAAAGCCATCAATGTTACAAACTTCGCAGTTAAAGCTGCATTTTATGCTGCACATTGATCCAATATCTGGCAAGCGGAGGGACATTACCCAGAGAAATGAACAGAGGCACACGCATACATAGCAGTGTGTGACTACAGAAGTGACACCGACACCACAAAATCTCATCAAAGCACTGAAGCAGAAGACTATCGTCATTCACAGACAACCCCAGGAGGACAGAGAGAGATAGAGAAAGAGAGAGCATTTACTCAGCTGACTTGGGGAGGGAAGGAGGTGACAGTAAAAAGAGTCTTTATCAAGGAGCAGGTAAGTATGCATATGGGCACTGTGTGTATAACAGAGAGATGTGGAGCAAAATTATATAATAACTTGGCCTACATGAGTACACAGTGCACCCATGCATACTGCTTCAAGTGGCTTGTAGTAATTCTAAGACATCACACAATCATGCTGTAATGTCCTAAATGAAGCTTTACGGACCTTAATCAGAATAGATGTAACCCTCTTGAGGACAGGAAAGTGAGGTTTACCTGCACAGCTTATGCCATCTGGCCTC
This sequence comes from Sinocyclocheilus anophthalmus, assembly GCA_018155175.1. Lineage (NCBI taxonomy): Eukaryota > Metazoa > Chordata > Actinopteri > Cypriniformes > Cyprinidae > Sinocyclocheilus > Sinocyclocheilus anophthalmus. The sequence continues at coordinate 48,179 of JADLZN010001726.1, read as the reverse complement.
TGTTACACAGCCACCATATTTAATTTTATGTAAATGAAAATGAGACCACTGCCGTAAACCAATCTGGCCTGTTCATGGAATTTCATACCCGTTCACCAAACTTACAAACTCCCAGAACACACGTTTGGAGGGAGCGTGGAAAGAAACAGAAGCTAGTCAGCTTATTAGAGTAAGCAGAATGATGCTGAAACTTACATACAGTTGCTTTAGTAATATAGTAAAATCATGTACATTTTTTATGCAAGTATAATGTGTTTAAAGGGGTCATATGATGCTGCTAAAAAGAACATTATTTTGTATATTTGGTGTAATGAAATGTGTTTATGCGGTTTAAAGTAAAAAAAACACATTATTTTCAACATAATGTACATTATTGTTTCTCCTATATGCAAAAACGCGTCGATTTTTACAAAGCTCAACGTTCTGAAAAGCGAGGTGTGCTCTGATTGGCCAGCTATCCAGTGCGTTGTGATTGGCCGAATACCTCAAGCGTGTGACGGAAATGTTACGCCCCTTACCATACTGGGATGATGCCCTGTCAGGCCGGAGCGACGAGACAAAAACATTAAAACCCATTATAAATGAGGCATTTGTTGCATCCAGTGGGGACATAATTAAGGATTATAATGACTTATACTGTCTTTTTACGAGTTGCATCGCGCCGCGTAAACATAAAACCATGTCTGCATTTGTGATCGGAGAAATGACAAACAACAAGCGCTACTCTACACTGCTCAAAACTCACATTTGAATCGCCAGTGGCAAATTCTTTAAATATAGAAGTACGTTACAGTCTTGTGAGTCAGAACAGCGCTGTAGGTTACTCGACCGGATCAGGAAACAGTCCTCCATAATATGTGCTGCACACATCTGAATATTTGGGTTGAACTGTTCTGGAACAGCTCACTCAAAAAAATCAACTAGCAACTTGCTTGATTTGCAAAATACAAATATGTCTGATTAATATGAATACAACGAGTTTACTTCTGTTAAATGATTCATTCTTGTTATTTGTAACTAAATTAAGAAATAATCAAATGAATTAGATCAGCACTTGTTGATTCAATGAGACTGCGGCGCTTCATATCAACAACTCTCTCTGGTGAGTCACTGCGCATGCTCAGCACTGCGGCGGGAAGTTCGGGAACACGTCACGCAGTGGAGTTTTGTGAGCGGTTTGAACTGCTGCGTCTAATCGTTCTGCATCCTTGATATTGAGGGTAAATACTTGATATGTACCGGTTTGTAATTAGTACCGTGGATTATAGATTAAAAATGAGTTATTAGACACTGTGGCGATGTTTCTAAGCAGACTTATTTTCCCAGACTCGAAGCACATGTGTTGGGTTCAATTCCGTGTCTTCGTCGATAAGAGTTTCACCTTAACGTTAATATATCCGCTACAGTAGGTGCATTTCTGTCACAATTCAATGCTAGCTACGCCTAACTATTAACTACATAACCTACGATAAACCTGAACTCTACATTACCCCAACAATGGGAGGGGAAAACGGGAGATAAAGTGACTGCAGAGTCGATGAATCAATGTGCACTTCTCATCGCTCTTTTCAGTCTAGCTAACGTTTATAGGGCTTTTTTTTATTTTTTATGTTTTTAGTGTGCCAACAGAGGGACTGTTGTTGTCATTAGCCAAATTAACTAACGTTGGCCTGGCCCTATGCGTATATCAGCAAAATATTACTTTAAACGTTCTATAACTAGACATTTCTGTCTTTTCAAACATAGAGTTTCAAAATGCCACATAATGCTAACTTACCCAGCTTATTGAATACAGTATGCAAAAATGGTCAAGTAATATCTATGATGCAGTCGACCATATATTTGAAATGTCCTTACAAATTGCAGTTAAAGTTATGATTGAGTAGGTATGCATGGTTTTATTCAGGGATTATAGTTATAAATATAAGTAAAACTCTTGATATTTAGTAACAGCAGCCAGTAGTGGTAATTTACTTTGGCCCAGTTTTTAAAGTCAGTCTTTCAAATTAGGAGAGTTTTTCTGTTTTCTGGCCTTAGCATACACATTAGAGTACATTTGTTGCAGTTTTGCAGGTTAACTTTTATACATTTCTTTTTCACAGCGGAAATGTTCCTTTTTTCCCGTACAAAAAAAAGAAAAGAAAAGAAAAAGGCTACATCACAATGTAAAGCTGTCCCCATGCTCTTCTGCTGCGAACCTCACCTTTATTACATGGTAAGTAGTTTTTCTTAACACTCACATACAGTAATGTATAACTAACTATCCTTGATTACTGAACTTTCCTTTTCTTTCTCTTTCAGTGACGTGTATGTGGCAGTGCAGGCAGTGTGTTGCAAAGGAGAGTTGTAGGTACAAATTACTTAAGCATTATTAACTAAACCATTGTTTTGGAAGCAGCAATCATTGTTTGTGTATTTAAATTGTCCATGCACATTTAAGACATGAGCAGGACTTAAAACTTACGTCAGCTCTTATACTTTTAATCAAAAAACAGAGTAGACCATATTTAGATGGTTGTGTACATCATGTCTTCTTAACTCTCTCATTGCTGATAGAAAAAATGTTAAAACAGTTTAAAAATGAGACTTCTGTTATGATGAGAGTTAATAAATGCATTGTCAATGTTTTTCAGATTGATAGGGAGTTCTTGCGGATTTCTACTGTACCACTGCTTTCTACGTTCTCTGCTGAGCCTGACCATACTAAACTCAACACGATTGATTGAGATCTTCAGTAGAAAAGGTGGGCAATCCGGAAAAAAATCACACAGTTAGCCATCTCATGTTTGCCATCTCCAAGGTTTGTACTGATAAATGGCTTTAATAGTCATTCTCAATGCAGATGGAAAGACAGATGTAGTTTGGCATTTTCTTCCTAAACAGTACTCTTAAGTTGTGCCACCACTGAAGTTTTAGTTAATTTTTGTCCCCACCCCACAGGATGATACTATACATACCAGAAGAGCCTGTGTAAGTATTTGAGCTCATTTTTGTTTGTGATCTTTCATGTATTTCGTCCCACAGGATTCAGACATTGAGTCACAAAGTACCATGGAGCAAACTGTGATGGGAGTGTATGTCATACTGAAGGAGGGGGTGCTGCCTGATGATGACCCACAGGACATTGGTGTCCTAATTGAAGGTGTGGAAGTCCTCAGTGTCTTGAGTAGCATTGCACAGGCTTGTGCTCTGTTATTTGGACTGATATACTGTTTGAACCTGAGCTACCCACCAGAGCTCAAATGCACTTTTGAAGTCTTGCAGAAGATCTTTCTAAACCTAAATGGACAGAGGTTGTCATCCAAGGCACAGTTCCTCAAAAACAAGCTTTTGGAGTGAGCGAGCTTGAAAAAGACAGAAAAGTCAAACAAAATGCACTTATGGACAACTTATTTTTTTGCACTGTTCCTCCAAACAAGCTACTGGAGTAATTGAGCTTGAACAAGACTGGTGTACTTCAGGAAGATGCACATTTGTAGTTAGATAGAAGCTCTTTTATAGACAACTGTTATTCATGGCACAGTTCCTTTAAACAGGGTGCTGGAGCAAGTGAGCTTGGCGTAATTAGGGAAGACGCTGTGTAGTAGTTTTGTTTTTGTTTTGTTTTAAATGACCAAACATTTTTGTTTGTTTAAAAAAAAAAAAACTCATTCTCATTCTGAAGTGAGACTACAACAGTGTTTTACGAAAGGGACAACTGACTGAAGCAGTTGTTACACACTTTTTCTTATTTTCAGACGTGAAGCAACATAGCTACACTGGTAATTTAGAATTATCAACATTTTCATGTGAAATCATCACAGCAAGCAGCTGCAAGTTTTTATTTATACAGTATATATATATTTTTAATAGTATTGCATCAGACTCTCTCTTTATTATTATTATTATTTTACAGCTCAAATTGTTACTGACAATTGTTTGTTTTGTTATGTTCATTCATGTTTATGTTCAAATGTTAATTTTTTTTGTGTCAGGCCAAGGTTTACTTTACAAATTCCCAAACAAGGTAGGGTTGAAATGGCTTAATTTTTAAGAAGTTTTAAGACCAAACGGGCATTAAAGTCCTATAAGCGTTGCTTGGGAATCAGTTTTCTCAAGAGCCAAGATTTTGTTGGCTAAATGTTTCTTATACATTGTGTAACAAACACTCAAATAGATAGGAGACTTAAAGTGAAAAAAGCAGTTTAAATTGAATTGGTGCATGTTAAAGCCTAATGAAAAAAAATAAAACATTTAAATTGTTTGCATTTTTTCTGTGCTTTTTTTTTGTAGAGTACTGAACTTTTGGTAATGTCTTGCTGCTTAGTGCTGTCATCTAAAACAAATCTAATTGAAACAACAAGATAGATATTCATTAAACTACCAAAACCATACATGAACAAGACATTAACTAGTTGATGTAACAAGGCAGAATGTTGTTGAATTGAAGTGCTTTACCGACATTGAGTGAATAAGAATAAATTTGATGAGACTAACACAATACAAACATTTTGATTCAATTAGTTGCAAAGAAGTTACATTGACATATCAAAATCATGTTTAATCTACAAATGTATATTGTGTTCATATAACATATTCAAAGCAGTCCAAGTTTACTTGATTTGATTAGATGCATAATGGGTGCTACGATTAAATCACGTTCATTCAACAATTTATTTTTTTGAGTGAGTGTTGTAAACAACTTAACCACTGATTTCTAGTCATGTCCTCTTTTGGAAGACCAAACAAAGTAGTTTCGCTTTCACAACGAAACAAGGCAGTGATAGAGTGAGTGGAGGCCGGCTTGAGTGAGCGGTGGCCAGTGGGCTTGAGAACGGCGTGGCGGGCGGGCTTGCGGCAACCACATGTGCGAGCTGGTGGACTCGCTTCATCACGTGGAAAAGCCGATCGGCGATCCACAGCCGCGGCCGTTGATTATTCCCTCAGCGACCAGCACAGATCAACTCCAGGCATGACGAAGCAGATATCGTCCTCTTTTGGAAGGCCAAGCAAAGTAGTTTTGCTTTCACAACGAAACACACAGCATCTTCACGACATGGCGGCGGCGGCAACAAAACTACAGCCAGAATAAAAGTCACGCCTTCTTTCTTTGCGTGAACATTTAGGCGGCGTTATGCAAATCTTCCCACATAGTGAGGTAGATATGTGGGGGTGTTTTAGAACGAGCCGTTTTAGGTAGGCATGGCTGACTCATAACTTTTATAAAGAATATCTCTTTGGATGTGAGATTTTAGTCTTTGCAACTTTACAGAACTTTACTTCTTTATGCACCAAGAGCTTGTAACACTCCAAAGAGAAAGGAAAAATTGAAATCGCATCAATATGACCCCTTCAACATTACACTTTAAATTACTTAGTTATGTGTATTTTACAGTATTACGGTAATGAGAAATGAGGGGAGGGGTCTTTATTTTCTAGAAATATAAATATTATTTACATATGAAATACAATTCTAATTAATAAATCTTAAAAGAAGAATCTTATCTTTTAAAAACCATAAATAAATAATAATATAACTTTGTGGTTGGTATTGATTATTTAAGTTTTTTAAAGATTTTCATAAGGTTGCATTTTTTTTGATAAAATAAATACTAAAAAACTAATAATGTTTTCTGATATATTATTACCCATTGTAAAATAACTTTTCTATATTAATATATTTTAAAATATAATTTATATCTGTGATGTAAAGCTTATTTTTCTGCTTCATTCTAGTCAAGTCAAGTCAGGTCAAGTCACCTTTATTTGTATAGCGCTTTATAATGTACAATACTGATTGTCAAAGCAGCTTTACAGTGTCAAACAGGAAAATAGTTTGTCAATAATGCAAGAGGACAACAACAAAGAGTCATCTTTCAGCTAAAGTCTAGTGTGAAGTTGTAAAGTTCAAGTTTCACATGATACTTCAGAAATCATTCTTATATGCTGAATTAATGACCAAGAAACATTTATTTATTTATTGTTTGTAAAAACCATGACACTTTTTAAAAGATTATTTGATTAATACAAAGTAAAATAACAAAAACAAATTTGAAAAAATAGCAGTACAGTCACTTTGCTCAATGTGTCCTTGCTGAATAAAAGTCTTAATTATTATTATTATTAGCTTTTTTTATCTAAATAATGCAAAGCTTTTGAATGGTAGTGTATATTATTTACTTTTTATTTGAAATTTGATTTAACGGTTATATATACACACATTTATGCACTTGATTTACTCTGATACACCTTAAACTGATGTCGGACATGTAATACAGATCTATACTGAGATGCTGCCACACTGTGGTTGACATTACAATGTACACCTGCTAGCTCTCTTTCTCTCTCTCTCTCTCTCTCTCTCTCCTCTCTCTATCGCTCTCTCACTCACTCTCTCTCTCAGGAGGAGGAAGTTCTATGATTAGCTCTCTCTGGGAGTCACTCCATCTGCCAAGGTCAGGAAAAACTCTATCAGTCTGTGCCGCCTGCCTGTCAGTACAAACACACACCGGAAACAACAACTGAGAGAGAGAGAGAGAGAGAGAGAGAGACAGAGAGGGCAAATGAGACAGAGTGGCATTCTCCCAAAAGTCTAATAGTTTTCACTCGATCACTTCAGGTCAGAACAGCATTGAAATAGTAGTTGCAGGTTTACAATGACAAAAACAGAATAACCTGTTTGGAGGTGGAAAATTTGTGTGACATGTCCAACTATAAGGAATCTGGAATGGTGATGAGATGTACACCCTGTCCATATGCCACACTCACAGTCACCATATGGCCCAGAATGCCCTCTGCTGGGGAGAGCAGTGCATCACGGTCCTTCTCAAGTACACATATGTACGAACACTCATCAAAATCTCCATCCAGCCTTGCCTGACCTCGCTTTTCAAAGTATCCTTTCAAGATCAAACCTCTTCATTTGTGTCTCTGTGTAGATTTCATTGGAATTTGGCTTCAGAAGAGGAATGTGATGTTAAACTCCACACCACGTCAGCAGTGGAGATGATCAGACTGGACTATAAAACATGATAGCATATGATAAAATGTTGTCCTGGGCTCTGTGATGAGGGTGGCATATATGGTATAGCACTGCAAAAATCATTTACTGTATTTTTTTTTCTACTCTGGGAAAAAAACCCTAGAATGATTTCTGAAGGACCATGTGACACTGAAGACTGGAGTAATGATGCTGAAAATTCAGCTTTACATCACAAGAATAAATTACATTTTAAAATATATTCATTTAGAAAGCAGTTATTTTAAATTCTAATAATATTTCACAATATTACTGTTTTTAAATAAACAGCAGCATAAGAGTTTTTTCAAGATAAAAAAAATAAATAAATCTTACCGACCCAAATTAGTAACCAAGAATATAACTGATAATGTGAGGATCCTTCAGAAATATTGCAGCATTGACTGAAATTTATATATATATATTACTGTTTTAACAGCACATTTCAGCACATTCACATAATTTTATCTTGTTTTCCCGTAAAATAAATAAATAAAATGTTACTTTATTTTATTTTATTGATAGATTGATTGATTTGGAAAGAATAACACTAATTCAGCAAGGACACATTAAATTGATCAAAAGTGACAGAAAAGTAATTTACAATGTACGACAAATTATTTCTATTTCAAATAAATGCAGCTATTTTGAACTTTCTATAAAAGAGAAGAATCAAAGAATCATGAAAAGAAAAAAGTATCATGGTTTCCACGAAAGATAAAATGAAACAAAACAGAACACAACTGTCAACCCCACACCTTAGAACTGGAGGTCTACTTTTTTTTTTAGAAGAACTTTTTTCTGTAAATACATACATACATGTTGTATGAGTTTTGCTTTTGAATTTAATTAATTCGTTTTATGTATGTTTAGATATATTTTACTGGGAAACAAAACAAAATATGGATTAAGAAAATTATTTATTTGCAGTGAACCTACTGAATCCCCAAGGCATGTGGACAAACACATAAAAATGTTGTCCCGGGCCCTGCATGTTTTGCTGTGATTACTCATATTAATTTATGCAAAGACACAACAAATGCTTGCTTGCATTATAGAATCTATTAATCCTCTCTCACACACGTACACAAAAGTAATGAGTATAGCCTCTTCAGACCTCTTCCTTTCTGCTGAGATGAAGAGGTGTGATAACACTGTCTAGACATAATATCAAATATAGATGGGCTCCATTGTGAAACAGCACACACAGCGGCATTGTGAGATCAAAAGAAATGCATCTAACAGGTGTGAGACTGTGGATGGAGCAATATCAATATGCATCAATAATCCAATAGTAAAACAACAAGCAGATGACGTTAAAGAGTCTGTTTGTGCAGGCCCCCCTAGTTGTTTATGGTCTATTTGGTCTCTCTCTCTCTGTGTGTGTATGTGTGTGTGCCTATATTTGTTTCCCGTAAAGTTTGTTGCTGGGTCTAGAGAGAACATCCTGTCAGCAGACCCTCAGGAAAGGCTTGTGTGTGTCTGTTTAGACAAAGGTTTGTGTGTGTAAAAGAGATAAAAAGACTAAAACACCTGCTGTACAAAAAATTTCCGTTTAATGCAGGAAACAACAAGTTTCAAGCTAAAATCATAAAGTGAACACCTTCCCTCTAATATCCCCTCACTTATAATGCTCTCACTTGCAGGAAACCTTCTGACCCTCAGATAACCTCAGATAAAGTTGTCAAGTTCATTGGTTGTATTGTGGCAGAAAGCTGGTGCTACAATGCAACATTATTTATATAAACATACTGGTGATTGTCATTATGTTGTAGTTTTTAAAAGTAAAGTGTGAAAAATTATGTAGCAATAGCAGGACCAAAATGGAAAATAATCCAAAAATAATACTCCAAACATTTTACCATGTTCCCCAAACTTTCACCACTGATGGAGTGTTTTAACATAAAAAAGTATTTTATCATAAAAATTGTACATGCTGCCAAGAAAAAGTACACATTGCAATAACAGCATCACAATGAAAAGTTTTGAGACTAACAACCGTTTTTAAAAGTGGGGTCAGAACAATTTTTTTTATTATTTTTGAAAAAAATCCCGTCATGCCTCTCATCAAGGCTGCATTTATTTGATTAAGAATATAGTAAAAACAGCAATATTGTGATATATTATTAGATTTTAAAATAACTGTTTTCTATGTGAATGCATTTTAAAATGTAATATATTCCTGTGAAAGAAAAGTGCAATTTTTTAGAAGCCATTACTCAAGTCTTGAGTGTCACATGCCAACATTGTAAAATATATTTGTCACTTTGGATCACTTAAAAAGTCGATATGGGCTTAAAAATAAAATAATATTAAATCAAAAAATGACCTCAGGCCATCCAAGAAGTAGATGAGTTTGTTTTTTCATCAGATTTGAAGAAATGTAGCATTGTATCAGTTGCTCACCAATGGATCCTCTGTGAGTGAATGGGGTGCCGTCAGAATGAGAGTCCAAAAGCTGATAAAAAACATCCCAATAATCCACAAGCAATCCACAAGTCATGCTCCGCTACTGTGAGGAGCACGGAGCGAGGAACGAGGAGACGAGGAGTTGACTTCAAACCCACAGACTTTAATAATATTCGAGGAACCAGGAAATCACACGTAGCAGGGAAAGACGACATTCAATACCGAATGACGAAGTTAGGATTGGAAACACTTTAAATACACAGGACTTGACGAAAAACACCTGGGATCAATAAATATAATTAAACATGAGGGAAAACTTGGTCATGGAAAGCACGTGGGGGAGGAAAACAAAACACGAAACACAGGACTGACATTACCACCACCTCCCGGAAGGCACGTCCACGCGCCCCACAACATCCAACGGGGAGGGAGCGGTACCCGTTCCAGGGCCCATGGCGGATCAGGCAGTTCAGGGAGCCATGGCAGAGCAGACAGTTCAGGAGGCCATGGCGGAAAAGGGAGCTCGGGGGCCATGGTGGAGCAGCCTCCGTGGCCTTGGCCTTGGCCCCGGCCCGGCCTCTACGTCCGGAGCCCTATAACCCCCCAAAAAAATACTTGGGGAAAATATCAACCCCTAAGGCCCTCCGTGGGCCTGACTTGGGTACTGTGGCCCTCCCTGGGCTTGACTTGGGAACTGGAGCCCTCCTTAGGCTGGACGTGGGAACTGGAGCCCTCCTTGGGATGGACATGGGAACTGGAGCCCTTTCGGGGATAGGCCTCGGGGACTGGAGCCGCTCTGGGCTAGACTCGGGGACTGGAGCCCTCTCTGGGCTAACCTCGGGGACAGGAGCCCTCACTGGGCAAAACTCAGGGACAGGAGCCCTCACTTGGCTATACTCGGGGACAGGAGCCCTCTCTTGCTAAATGGGGGTGGAGCAGCCAATGGACGGAGAAGGGGCTAGGATGAGGGGGAGAACAGTCTTTTTATCCTCATCCTCTCTCTGGTTTTTAGCGGGTAAATGGATGGCAGCAGGCTTGACGGGCACAAAACCGGCGGGCTGGGAGGAATGCCAAGCCGGCGGGTTGGTTCTAGGCTCGGGGCCGGATGCTCTCAAGGACACTGGATGGTCCTTCACTCAGCTTAATCCGGGATTTCTGGGAGGTCACGGGCGATGGTAATTGCCGTGCCAGAACAGAGAGTGATGGTGGTTCATCTAAAGCCCATCGTCGCAGGAAGCCACAGAACTCCCAGGCCATACTAGCGAAGGGGCCACATACGGGTAGGGCAATGAAGAATGCCGTGATCTCCACATCGTGGGGAAAAAAGACAACAAAAAACTTTCAACCCGGAAAACCAAAAGTAAGAGAAGGGCGCCGCTTAGTTTGCTTTGGATTCGGTATTCTGTCACGCTCGCTATGTTGATGTGAGAGCACGGAGAGAGGAAGGAAAGAGGAGCGACGAGGAGTGCTTCAGACAGGACTTTAATAAACATCAATAACATAATAAACATGAGGGAAAAAGGTCATGGAAAGGAACGTGGGGGAGGAAAACACAGACACCACAGGAAGACACAACCCACTACAGTCCATCAATGACTCATGTGAAGACAAAAAAGCTGGCTGTTTGTCAAGAAACAGCCATCCACTTAAGTTGCTTTTAACTTTAAAACCGTAGCTTCTGGACCAAATGGCCATAAGTATAACATTACTCAAATGAAAAAGTCAAACTGTGTATGTCACATCTAAATCAAAAGACATATTTGTTTGTCTTTTGGACCATTTTTGTTTGCTTAAAGTGCATGTCTGTGCATAATTTCTATATTACAAACACAACTTTTTGACTGGAGAAAGTAATATTATGAATAGAGGACTTGTATTTCTTAAAATATGTTCTGATAAGCACAATTACATCTTGGATGGCCTGAGGGTGAATACATTTCAGCAAATTTAAATTTTGAGGGGGGGTGTGAAAGTCCTTTAAGCACATTAAGTGGACTGACAAGCCATTTTAGCTGCAATGTGTATCTGGAATCAATGGACAGAATACACACAAACAAGTATCTATCCAAGAGGTCAGTAGTCAGCTGTTCTAATGGCAGTGTGAGGTATAATCAGTGTGAATGAGATAGCACAGAGTGCTGGCACAGCCTGATCTGTGGTCAGCAGGTCAGCGTGGCTGCTCTTATGGGCTCCCGCTTGCAACACGCCACACTACAGAGCTTCCTTCAGAGGGAGGAAGAGAGAAAGGTAGAGTCATATATACAGATATAAAGTGGTTCTGGTGTACCACTGGAGGACGGTCCACTGGGTTGCTGATGTGGCTGTCCTCACTTCATAGTAGGCCATCAGAATCACATTCAACACCACAGAGACCAAACCTTCCTGACCTCGCTGTCCACATTACCCATGACCAACGGTGTCTCCAAACAAGCCATGCACGCTCACAACCACTGAAATCAGAGTCTGCCAGCCAGCAATATGAGACCTGGAAATGGTCTCATATTCATAGCTTATTTAGCATTTGGAATAGAAGAACTGAGGTTGAAAAAGGGTTTTCAGAAAATTCTAAATGGTGCAAACCTTTTCCAGGGGAAAATATAACTAAATATATTCTTGTGGATTGATCCAGAGGGAAATTAATTTTGATTCTAGCCCTTATGGTTCTAAAAGTATGAACTAAAACACAAATGTACATATTAAAGCACCACCTAGTGTCTGACAGATTTGTGTGTTCACCTGAGTTGGAAGCATCCCATCAAGTTTGAGATCTCTATGATTTACGGTCTCTGACTCCCAGACTTTCATTTCTTGGGCTCCTAAGAAAAATAAAATGGAAAAAAAAAATGGTTTTGTAGAGGTGAATCCATCAGGCAAATCATCATGACTGTCAAAGTCAGTCCTAAACAAAAAAAGTGTTTTAAACTAGATTTTATAAAGATTTTACCTTTTATTTTTTGAAAGTCAATGCACTCCAATGTTATTTAAATCCCAATCTTTTTGAAAATATCTTTTATGTTCCAACAGAAGAAAGAAACTCATACGGGTTTGGTACTACACGAGGGTGAGTAAATAATGACAGAACGTACATTTTTGTCCGAACTGTCCCTTTAAGATCAAAAGACCAAAAAACAAAACAAAACAAAAAACACGGAAGCACTAACCGAAGTTATGTTTACTCATACAAGTACATTATCATTTGAATGATTCTTAATATGGATCCACGCAAATACAGTTTTGAGCTCTACACACTCCCTTTTCTCCCTCAGCTGTTTGTCTCTCTTTCTGTCTCTCTTGCCGTCTTCCCAAGCTCCTGTTTCTTTACATCACCATGAGCACTGTTTCCTGTTTTTCATACAAACTCGTAACTGTCTCTGAGGACCAACAAAGGAACCTCAGCAACCTCACACACACACAAGCTCAAACTTACTCCACTGAGAGGTATGTGAGAATAATAGAGATGGGTCTACAGGGTTTTATTGACGTCTGAATCATTCATAGATGCTGTGTTGTCAAGGCTTTTCATCAGTCAGTGAACACACAGCACATCCAGCACAACAAATGTACCCATAACACCACATAGAACATTCCCATATGTTCTTACACCCACTAACATCTCATTTCACAGCAGCAAACAAATATAGAATATAGTATGCATAGCTTACCAGGTATGTACAGTGTATGACATCTACACCTATCAAATGCCAAATGAAGATTAGAAGCTATATAATTATATATCGATATATATATATATATAATATAAAGGCCTCATAATATGGAAAGGACAGTAACGGTCAGGCTCACATGCAATGTGGGCTGCTTTCCACTACCAATAAAGCCCAAGTTTACTTCAGTTTTGACACAAACACTTGATGCGTGCATAATAAAAAAAAAAAAATAGCCTTTCAAAGTATACTTATTGCCAGCATGCATGAACACATGCAAACTACAATATATCACCTTTGTCCAGTGTCTGCGCTATTTCTCTCCATAAGAATGTCTTCATACTCTTTTAAACTAGAGTTGCATATCCGTGAAAACTAAAAACTGTATTATTCATGCAAGGCCAGTAAGTCAGGCGCTGTAATGTATGTAAAGAACCACTACGCACCTGCACACATACCTATAGACTGAAAACAGGTTAGGCATGTAAAAAAATGTGTGACGTCACAAATTAAAATTGTTGTAGTTTACACAGAGATGATAATGCTATTGTTTTCAAAAAACTTGCACTTTGAAACCTATTTCAAAAGTTTGAGTTTTCAGGCCCCCAAACACGCAGTATTTTCTTGTTGTTCTGTTTTTTGCAGTTCTTTTCTGACTGTTAAATAATGAGCCGAGGCAGTGTTGTCACCATATGGACAAACTAATTAGTGCCAAAAAATTCAAGCTGCACATGAGAGTCTGGTGTACAAAGAACAATCAGTTAGAAAAAACTGACTATGCTATGCTGGTGATGAAATTTGCGTGCCGCACATGAGCACATCCTATTGTACGTGTAAAAACCGGGTGTGCCTCACACGTCCTGAAAAGTGAAGCCAAAACATTTCCATCACCCCCTGGTGGCTGGTTGCAGTATAGGTCATAAACCCCTCCCTCTCCATGTAAACTAATGGGACTTGAGTCAAAATAAAAAATGAAATTATGTTTCCAATACAATTTTCCGTAAAGATGGTTTTGGTCATTTAAGGTAGTTGTTATCACGCTGATATATGTTAAATTGTTCGTTTTTGTGATAAGTTTGATTTTAGCTAGTAATTTTATGCTATAAAAACGGGGTGTGTCGTTATGGTTGATTGGGTCTGCAGGAGTTTGGGTGGGAGTTTGATACCACGCTCCACCTCACGACACTACTGCGCACACTCTGGCTCCAAACGAATCTCTACTGAGCAGACTCTGGCTCCAAATGAAGGAATACTCAGATGGCAGAGCCATACTGAGAGCTTTTGGCTTTCACTTTTCTATAGTGGAAGGAAGTGGAAGCGTGGGCTGTGTTGTGACCTTTTTTATTGAACATGTCCAAAATCTCAGAGTAAGTACTTATTTTGAATAAGTACCTTGCGACTGTTAAAATAGTATGTTTTATATAGTATAATTTGTGTAATGTGAAAATTGCATTGCATTGCTTCACTGTTATTCCCAACTGCTGTGGCCTCATGGGACAGTTAAGTATCCGTCAGATGACTAGTGTTTTATGAATACTGTGAATTTGGACAGATTTTTCACCTACTATAGTTGGGAAGTAGGCATATTCAGATGCAGTCCTTATTTTGGCCATAGAGTCAAAAGTGCAGTGATCTGTAACAATGCTAATGCTGAAAATTTTTGTTTACAAAGTAATGGGAAATACCTCCTTGAGGTATCAGTGATGTTGAGTAATACGTGACCAGGAAAAGGAAAAAAACTTCCTCCAAGAAAAAATGGAACAGACTGAGAAATAAGAAACGTTGTGCTGAGGGCTAACAGTATAAGCAGCAGCGAATGCTTTTCTTAACATCACACATCTGCCATATGGTTTCAAAGACGCCTAATGTCTATAAAGTGATTTCCAGATAATCTGCTGACAAAATATTGAAAGTTTGAAGTGTTGCGCAATCTCACTCCCATTCTCTCTCTTTAAATCTGTTTTTGAGTGTGAAATTAAAGTGTGTGAAACAGGAAGAAAGTGGAATAACAAAGATGAATGAATGCACACACATTTTTACAGGTGACAATGCGCAAATCCACCAGGTGCAGTTAAGATGGGCCTTAAATGCTACAACAACAGCACTCATGCAAATATACGGCAGTGGACAGTGTGTTTTTAGAATAATTGCACTTATATTTGTCTATACAACTCAATGTCTTATATTTTTTACACATACAGGAGTGCTGTTTTAGTGAATATCAACATTCTGATATTCAGTACAACAGCAGGATTGATTGTATATCAGTCCATCAGTCCATCATCTAACTCAGTATGTAAATGTCTCTGGAAAAATTCACCTTCAAACATCTTGGGAACAGGATCACTGCTGTGTTACATATATAAAAAGATTGTTTGACTAATAGGGGTGGTATACTAAACTTATATACCAAAAAGTGTTGTATTCCACTGTATTGCATAGATAGGTATAACATATAACTGAATAAGCCAAATACAAATCTTCATGATCCCACACACACACCTGGTTACTGTACACACACAACTTGTTATTTGCATTTCTAGTACAACCCTCTTTTCTTAGCTCAAGTATGCAAACCTCTTTGCCACATGCACTGTAATATGTTTTATATTAAATATTACATTTTCAAATGAAAAGAGGAGCATGATCGTTTTATAAAGTATGCGTTCATATGTGCTTCATTTTCACTGGAGGAAACAGCTGTGGTGTGATGAGGGGTGAGCGCAGTGAAAACTTTACAGTATAGATGTGGAACCGATTGCTCCCCCATTATATTTTTTAAACCGTATTTATGTCAAAGAACTGCGCAGATGCAGATATTATAACAATCTATCGATAAACACACACCGTGTCCTCTGTTTCTCGCTCTGCGTGGTTGAAAAAGAAGCGGATGACGAAGGAGGAGCCGATCAAAGTCTGCTGCCGTTTTCATATGAAATTTAAAGGGGTCTGAGGCAATCACAAATTCGTTTACAGTTTATGGAGCTAATCGCAGTAGTCATTTTAGGTGTGCTATAGCCCCCTAAAAATGGTCTAGCGACGCCCATGGTTCGGGCTCATAACTATTCTCATATTTGTTTCGTTTTTTCTTTGCTCGACTGATTGTTAGTTTATTTCATTGATTACTTGTTTCTTTCTTTATTTTTCATGTTTGTTTCTCTTTCACTCTTTGAGTGATTGTTTTTTGTTTGTTTATTTTTGTTCGATTATTCTTCTTTTTAGATGTTTTATGTTTGTTTAATTTATTTGCTTGTTTGCTTTTGTTTCTTTGATTGCTTGTTAGTTTCTTTCTTTGTTAGAGTCTGTTTTTTGTTTGTTTGTTTTGCGATTTGTTTTTTTGTTTGTTTAATGTCGTTGCTTGTCTCTTTCTTTGAGTTTTTGTTTCATTGTTTGATTGCATAGTTTTTTCTTTCTTTCTTTGAGTGTTTTGTTTTGTTTCTGTTTGTTTGCTTTTGTTTGAGTATTTTGTTTTTGAGTATTCTTTTTATGTTTGTTTCATTATTTTAGTCTTCGTTTCATTGTTCGTTTGACATTGCAGTTTCTGTCTTTGAGTGTTTGTTTTGTTCTGTTTGTTTGTTCTTTTGTTTGTTTGTTGTTTGACTTTATTTTAGTATTTGTTTCATTGTTTGTTTGATTGCTTTTTAGTTTCTTTCTTTTTTGCTTTCGTTTCCCTCATTTCCCCAACCCCCCCCCCCACACACCCACATTTGGCTTTTGGCCACTCCCCACACTTGCGCTCTCGCTGTCTTCTTCTCTTCCAGAGAAAACCACTTAATGCAAACAAAAAAAGAGTTTTGTCCCCAGTTTGCAGAGCCCTGTCACATTGCTACGGAAACAGCCATTTAACACAGTGAAGATAAATCAGTGAGTAAGTGGTAGTGTCTTTACATCACAGAGACTTGAAAAAAACATCACTCATCAAGGGCATAGAGTTGTTTTTTTTATAATTATATGGATAGCAAATAACAGGCAGGATGAGAAAGGAATAAAATAACATACAGAGCCTGGGTGGATGTTACACAACGGCCGCATGGCACCAGCGGGTTAAGAGAATGTGGGTACTGGGAACGTGATATCGAGTTTACTGTGTGTGTGTGTGTGGAGTGTGGTGTGTGTGTGTGTGTGTGGTGGGTGATTGACGGTGTATGAGAGAGTCAACCAATTGAAATTACCCTGTCAAGACAAAGTGAGACACTGCCATCGAAAACCTCGGGGCCAGGAACGTGAAGCCCTTTAGTAGATGTGCTGAGTGGATGGGTGAGACACACATACACAACACACACACACACACCACACGCAAACAACACACACACACACACCAACACACACTAACTCACTCTCAGGGCCAAGTCCTGCTTGACTCTGCAGAGACAGAGACTCACAATGATATGTTTGTAAAAGAGAAAATGGAAACCTGAGAAGGGGAATTGTATGAAAGGAAAAAATAACCTCGAAACAGAAAAAAACATCAAAAACACCCAAAACAACCCCCAAAAAAGAACGGAGCATTTATGAGGGCTGTTTTAGTCTGCTGGCTCACTCCCCGATCTTTAGCAAGGCGTCACTCCGGGTCAGCAGCCCGTCTCACAGACGCTGCACTGTCAATTATGGCAATATCATGGAAACTGCAGAAAGCCATGGAGAAAATGACCCCTCACAACTCAGAGTAGTGCAGCTTGTCCTGGCATGACACAATCCACTGCTACTTTAACAATTAGAGCACACTGTCAACAACTGCCATGATTTAAAAGTAATTTCATATAATAAAATACTATATTCAGAACATAACACTGAAATGCAAATGACAACTGACTATTTAAACATAACATGCAAACTTGTGTGATAATCATGTAAATAGTTGTTTTGTTCACTTCACATATCTACACTAGGGCCTATATGTGGCACAGAAATAGAAGTATAGGAAAAAATGTAATTGTTTAGATAAATGTACAGATATGTTATTAGTGTGCAGATATGTTATTTACAAAGTGTGCAGATTAATATAAATATACTATGTTAGTTGCGATGGATGATGTATAATTATGAAAGCTTAATTGTTCAGGCTGAATATAGCCTGCGGGGAAAAAAACTGTTCTTGTGCCTGGCTGTTCTGGTGGTCAGTGCTATGTAGCGCCGACCAGAAGGCAACAGTTCAAAGAGAGAGTGGGCTAGGTGTGAGGGGTCCAAGGTGATTTTCTTAGCCCTTTTCCTCACTCTGGAGATGTAAAGATCTTGGAGGCTGGGCAGAGGGGCACCGATAATCCTCTCAGCAGTCCTGAATGTCCATTGTAGTCTCTTAATGTCTGATTTTGTAGCTGAACCAAACAAGACAGTTATTGAAGTGCACAGAACAAACTCAATAACGGCCGAGTAGAACTGTTTCAGCAGCTACTGTGAAAGGTTGAACTTCCTCAGCTGGCGAAGAAAATACAACATCTGCTGGGCCTTTTTCACAATGGAGACAATGTGATTGTCCCACTTCAGGTCCTGAGAAATGGTGGTGCCCAGGAACCTGAATGACTCCACTGCAGCCACAGTGCAGTTCATGATGGTGAGTGGGGGGAGTGCAGGGGGTTTTCTCCTGAAGTCCACGATCATCTCCACGGTTTTGAGCGTGTTAAACTCCTGCTCCAGCTCTTTAAACTCCTGTCTAATAATTGTGTCATATAATTGTGTTATACAGAGTTATACAGATGAAAATGAATTCCCACAACTAATGAATTTCTTTCCTTGTTGCCACAAATTCTTAATTTCCACCACAATATCATACCATGAAGACATGCAAGTAAAAGTGACAACAAACAGCAACAGCACAATAAATCAACAAATAGCAAAAAATAAAAAAAATAAAAATGATGAGAACATGCTGAGAACCTAATCACTGTGTGCATATACTCAAGATTACTGTAATGCAGACACAGATAATTATTGTAATTCTACAGCACAACACTGCTACATTACAGTTATTTTCTGAACTGGTTTACTGTGAAGTTTCAGTATACACTCATCATTTAACTGCAATAAATTGTAGAACTGCTCATATAAATAAAAAAATATATATTTTATTTTGAACATTTAAATTTTTTTAAAATTTCAAATCCAATTGAAGTGCATCAGCATTAGGCCTAAATCTATCAGCCAATGCATAGAAGTCTTAGCAACTATTGCAACCTGTGTTTGAAGCTCAGAGTGGGATGGCATGTGTCCATTTGGTTGGGTCACAGTTACTGTTCTGTCCGGGGTTCGAACCCACAACCCACGGTTCACACAAATCCAAGGCCACCAAACCACCAGGCCTGTGCACAGCCATGCTCGTAAATTATGCCGAAAGTTCAGGAAAGGGAAAGTCAGAGGAGACTTATGGTCCAGTTCAACAGTAAAGATTGGACACAGGAAGTCAGGAACCAGCAGCTTTGTGTTTTTCAGCATTGTCTCTGGAATAATATTCATTTTAAAAAGCCACCTACTCGCAGGGATCAAGTTGCAGTAAGTCAATGCGACATTTCATGTATCAGTGCTAAAATGTCAAATATAGCTCCTCCTAATGATCTCAAGATGTTTCAGATTTTGTTGTATAAAAAGCTGATGTCTGAGGCTGACTGTAACATTGGGCTCTTCTTTGCACTTCTGAACTTTAGCCTGGCCTACTAGTGACCCCTTGTACACTTGGTATTGGGTGTTACACCCACACATGTTCAGTGCTAAATCTATGTTTATATTAAGTTAACTATTATAATTTTTAGTAATAATTTGAATTAATTGTTATTTTTATATTTTCTTTAGTTGTATTTGTTATGTTATTTTAATTCTAGTTAAGTTTAGTCGTACAGTGTTGTGTATTTGGTCATTTTTTTTTTATATATATATATATATATATTGTTTGTTGTTGTTGTTTTGTCTGTTGTTTGTTTATAAAATGAAGAAGATATAAGATAATATATAGATATGTGTGTGGTGTGTGGTGTGTGTGTGGGTGTGTGTGTAAGTGCTCGTATGCTACCAAGGCTGCATGTATTTGATCAAAACAGTAATGTTCCCACAGCCAGATTAAGCAGCACAATGTTTGAACAGTAATAATAAGAAATGTTTCAGATCAGCATATTAGAATGATTTCTTAAGTATCATGTGACACTGAAGACTGGGGTTATGATGCTGAAAATTCAGCTTTGCTCACAGAAGAAATTACATCTTAATATTAAAGTAGAAAACAGTTATTTTAAAATTGTAATAAATATGTCACAATATTACGTTTTTTACTGTATTTTTGAACAAATAAATGCAGACTTGCTGAGGGGGGGGGGGGGGAATAAGAAACAAGGCTCATTTGAGACACATATTACACCACGCATCTACCAGGTGTAAGCAAGGCCAGTGTGTCCCGTAATAGATATGCAGTTCCTTTATGCATTTACGGCTACACGCAAGTTTGTTCGTGGCCACATTTGCGCAACGTCCTGCTGCTTACACAGGAAGAGGAGGTAGAGCTACTTCCTGTCCAAGAGGGGAAGAGTAAGGGTATAGTGGGGGCCACACTTCCTGTTAAGAAGAAGGGAAGAAAGAAACAGAAAATATACAGATGACATCATGCAGTAGGTTTGCTGGACGGGGTTTTGGGGAGAGTCCGTAGATTGGCCTGATGGAAAAAAGAGAGCAAGTGTGCGAAAGGAAACACACACACACACACACACACACACACAAGTGCACTCTTCAGCTGCAAAAATAAAACACTTAAACAGGTCAAGCTCTTTCGCCTTCTTACTTACTGACACATGAAATCACTAACACTCCCACGCGTGCAGACGCATAAAACACACACAGACACTCAAAAACATGCTACTTGAAAGTGAACAGTGTGGAATTGGATTTTTTCATAATATGAAGAATATGTGAGTGTTATGCTTACCGGCATTATAGTAGTGTTCACAATAGTTTCGAGTGTATTTCTATGCAGTACCTCCTAGAACTGTCTCACACCATTGTGTTCCCAAACATCAGGCATCCTCCTCCAAATGCAAGTTAACATGACAGCGTTTGTTATCGCATGTGCCATTATGAGCTACAGTGGTTTCCCCAGTTCCAGCAATATCCATTTTTATTAGTGATAATTTACACCAGTTTCCCAGGAAGTGACAATTTTGTTCTCTTTAACACATGGATGGATTTATTCGCAAAACTATTTATGCAATATTCCATTTTTAAGTAAAATCCGCAACTTTGAATGGAAACATAGCTTGAGATATGCAAACGCAGCATGAGCCTTGATGTCTGAATCATTAAAAAATTACCCTTTAAGGCCTGTTCACATGATGATTACTATAATGATAGTGATATAGTTTTAAAAATCGTGTCCGCAAGTCCACACCACAACTATAACAATAACGACATGCAGGAATGATATAGTTGGAATCACTTTCAGAATGACTTTTTCCAGCTAATGAACGATAAAAAATTGACAGCCAATCAGAATCAATCCTGCTATAACAAGCTTGGAGAATTTACAGTGGCAGACAACAGAACAACAGCACATGGTTATAATAACATTATTGTGTATTGGTACATTAGAGGCTAATGTAATTATCCTTATAGTTATGATTTTTGGTATGAATGGGCCTTTTATGAAATGTTTCTTTTTATGAGTCAGCCAAAAAAGCTTCATGAAACAGCCTCAAGTTCCTTTTAGTGGTTTGAATCAGACTGACTCAGTCATTGAATCATTTAGAGTCGTTACTGCTGACAGAGTCATTTTCAAGCTGATTTGAAATTAACTGTTATTGTGCTGTATAACAGCTATATTTTAGGTTTGTGAGATTTACATCTGCAATTTACTTATTATTTATAACTGTTCTTATTACAACATGTAATAAATAAAGATACGTGATTACAGCAGTATTTTGGTTGAAAAAATAAAGTACATTATAATAGACTCATTTAAAAATGTTTGAATATTTAAAAAAAAAATCTAAAATATATATCAATACATATAATCAAATAATATAGTTTAACATAATTTCCAGTTTTAAGGCTGAAACTTTATTTGAGTGTTTTAACTATAATAAATACAACATAAATATTATTTCTCTTTTTTTCTCTCTCTGGAGCCCTGATTTTATCAGAATTATGCAGGTACTCTATAGAAACAGTGTAAGCAAAAGTTGTAGCAAAAATGTTCAAAGGCATTGAGAATGCTTTGAACCTCTTTATTTTTAGGCCCAAAATCTTTTTCATAGAAAACAAACACTGGTCAGTTGAGTGATAATGAGATACAAAGACTTAAGAGAGCTGAAGTCGAAACATTGTTTTAAACTTGAGATTCCTGAAGCCTGCAGAGTTGAGTTTCGCTTAGTCATCCTTCCAAATATTTGAGAGCTTTACTGTCAGTTTCATTTGGGGGAAAAAAAAAATCACCAGGGGTGCATGTCGTGAAAACCCTGCTCATGAGTTCATGAAGCCACAGATGGGCAATAAACCGCAAACTGTGAAAGAAATGGCGAAATACCAATGACAACCACAAGCATTGCTTTCAAGCAATCTTTCGATCTGTCACACAAAATGATGTGCAGCTCAAAATAAACATCGTTTTGCTGATTTGCACATCGGACTTCAGAATTACTGGACCTGCATGATCGGTCAGTGTTGTTCTTTCCATTTAGGGAGGTGGTCAGGAGTGAAAAAAGCTCCTCTTCCCTTGAACATCCTTCCCCCTACAGCACACACACACACACAGATATTCTCCTACACACAGATTCCTGCTATCCCAACATCCCCATTTTCCCCAGGATCTTCCTCTGTTTTAACATTCCTGCTAATTTGATGGCTAATTAATTGGTGGGATGAAACTTTACCACACGGCAGCTGACCTGGACCTAACTGAGCCCACTTAACGTCTTGGCAAAAGAATCTGTGGTGTGTCATTCAACAGACATCCGAATATAGTCAGCATGATATGAACGAAAAGAACACATGAAATGTGTATCATTGGATGTAAAGAATAACACACACTAGGCATCCTGCCTGAAATGTAAATGCTTTGGAAAGACTATTTTCCATCTTGAAACACACTCTTATATCAATCTTTTTGTTCTGCAGTATTGAATGAATCAACATGAGGGAGCATTTCTTTAATCTCAGAGCTGCCTTTTTTTGTATGAAGACATAAGGGAAGACAGTTTCAGTTTTGTTCTCCACAGTCCAAAATGTTTTCTTTTTGTCCGTGGTTTTAAGGGAAAAAATTGCTTAAAGAGCCAAACTTATTTTGTGGCTGATCAAAAATCTTGGAGGAGGGAATCAGAGAGACAAGACTGGATTACAACTTAAACATTGTGGCCCTGCTCTCGCTCTCCATTTCTCTCAAAAGGCAACAGCAATTGCAACCACATCACCATTTTATATAAATCAGGCAAATATACACCTAATTCAAGTATAATGATTTTGACAAGTACCCAATATTTAGTGACAACTTTATTTTGCAATATATGCATTGATACATTTTGTTGTGTAATACATTTTTTTTGTATTTAATTAAAACTGTTTTAAGAAGAAAAAACATCTTTAAAAGCACATGCACTCTGTGGTGTGGGAAAGTGTGCTAGTGAAATACTATGAACAATTGTGTGTTTTCAATTTAATTGCTTTGATTTCATAGCTCTGAGACATTTTTTTATTGCAAACTCTTTTTATTTGAAGATAATTATTACCAAAAGGGGGAGAGTTATTACCAACTCAACATGTTCCTCAAGTGCTAAGAGGATTACAAAATGTCATGTCCACATGAAATGACCAATTCAAGCACTCAACCACACAGAAGGGAAACATGCAAGATAAATTAGTCGCCAATGGATCAAAATATGTCAGATGTCATGAAAAAAAAGAGTGTTTGAAAGATATTAAGTGCAGTTTAAAAATCTTGAGTGGTTTTCACAT
The DNA here is from genome assembly GCA_018155175.1 of Sinocyclocheilus anophthalmus. Taxonomy (NCBI): domain Eukaryota; kingdom Metazoa; phylum Chordata; class Actinopteri; order Cypriniformes; family Cyprinidae; genus Sinocyclocheilus; species Sinocyclocheilus anophthalmus. The sequence continues at coordinate 24,191 of JADLZN010001726.1, read as the reverse complement.
ACCCAGTGCAAAACACATTTTCATACAACCTTTTATAAAATGTCTATAAAAATAAAAATAAACAATAATAAAATGCAAATACAAATATATATATATATATATATATATATAGCAAAAATATTCACATTCTGACTTCCAAGTCCCAGTACCCTCATTTGAGACCGTAAGCATACAGTAGCTGGATGGAGTCAGCAAAATTATCGGTTAAATTTGACCACAGTCTCAGAAAGTACAGGTTATCAAGACCAGAAATGACTAGTCATACTGTGAAATGCAATTTAGTGAAGTCTATACGGTGAGAACCATCCTGTAAAGAGTTCCGTAACCTCCAGTGATTCGTGAAACCGGGCAAGATGATTCCCTGAAGAAGGTACATCGAATAAATCAAAAAGATCTGAGACTAAAAAAAAAAGAAGCTATATGTGCACCAGACTTCAGGACTGCATGGAGATTGCGGAAGCAGTTTTATCCTGTAATGCACGCGCTGTAGTAGACTGCGCTGCTGGCGTCGGACAGGGCTGATATCAAAGCGCTGCTCTCCTCGCATGGAGCGTTCCTGCTCATTCGAGTCCTGCTCGCACTCAGGTATTGGTCGAACTCAATTCTGTCCACTTCGCCCCAGAACTCGGCTGAGGGTCCCAGCTGGTCCACAGCGTCCAGAGAGGGCGGAGCGACCTGAGCGACTGCCGAGGTCTCGGGCGGTGGAGACAGCTGGCCCAGATGAGAGGTGAAGGCAGGCTGGGACTGACTGCTCCCGTATATCTGACCGTAATAGCCTGCAGGTGTGGGAGTGTGAGGAGCCTTGGAAGATTCTGGGAGGCTCATGTTGGAGTAGAGACCGTTAGGGTTCGTGGACTCGACAACCAGGCATTTCTCCTGCAGCGGGAGGCTGGCCAGTGGAGACTTCTGGTTGAGGTGTGGGTGGGAATGCTGGAGGTTATGGGAGTTGTGGTGAGGGTGGTGGCCAGTTTGATGGTTTGGATGCTGGTGGTAGTTTATCCACGATCCCAGACCCACATCTTCCTGCATGTGAGGGGGGAAAAACACTGAATCTCCGCCTCCCTCCTCCAACATGTCTAGCGGTGACATCTCTGGCGTCGGCAGGCCGAAACTCTCCAGCTCTGGAGCTCTGGAGGGGTGGAGGTCTCGGAAGTGTCCCAGAGGAGGCAGCAGATGATGGGCATGGCAGTGTAGCGAGTAAGCTTCTCCTAGTCCTGGGCCGCCAGCGAGGCCTTGGAGGAGCAAACCCGGTTCCACTCGTTTCATCTTCTTGGGCTGTTTCTTGCGGCGAGGACGATATTTGTAGTTCGGGTGATCCTGGAGGTGCTGCAAACGCAGTCGTTCGGCTTCCTCCACAAACGGACGCTTGTCTAGTGTGCTTAGAGCCTTCCAGGATTGACCTAAAAACATCATCCAATCAGTGTTATTGTTTCAGGATTCATTGTGCTACTTTTTGTGTTTGCTGTTTTGGCTTTAGTGGTTTATAAATATGATTTTTATCATACCTTGTTCAGTCATTACAACATTGTTCTAATTTAATGCAGAAACAATGCCAGGTTATTGAGCCATATTCCTCTGATTATTTAGAAAAATGTAATTTAGCTCTCTGGTGGAATAAATATACAAATATAATCATGCACAAATGATTTTTAAATGAGCTGTCACAATTTTTACATTTGCAGCAGCTTTTGGTGAAAACAGATGTAACACAAGCACTGACAAACGTGTGTGTGACATGAGCGAATCATTACATATAACTGGTGCAGTTGGGTTGTAGTTTTTAAATTATTAATGGGTCAATGGCTTCAGACAATCGGCAGCTTGTGTGTCTGCCACAGCCCTGTTATATTTAAAAAAATAAGGACATCAAAATGTCTCCCCGAGAAACCGCCAAACACAAATATTGTGCAAGATTTACATATCATGTGCGCCCAAGGCTTTTCTAATCAATAATTCTGAGCAGCATACAAAGTAAATTTTTGTAAGATTATAATAAACTGGCACCTTTAATTTTTTTTTCAATTATAAAGTGATGGATAATACGGAGCATATGAACAAGGAGAAAACAATGAAAGCATATGATTTTGTGCAACATGAATATTAATTATGACATAATACAAAAAATGTATTGACATTTTTATTGAGCATTTAATTATTAATAACTTCATATAAGAAAACTTCATTTATGCCCTTACTAAGATTTAAATAAAATAATGAAAATAATGTGGTCATCTTTGCTTGACCCAGTGCTGTCATTTATGTAGCAGTATCATTTTATGGATCTCAGAGACAATATTCCTTCTATTAAAATAAATTAACAATTTGTGTTTTCATGATTTTTCTTTATTTTGAATATTTATTATTATACGTATAATTAGCAAATGCTGACACATCAGTATATATGTGGTATGTTAATAAACTCTTAATCTGATTTTAAACCACCAGTTTTCAAATATGCCACATCTGAGACATTGCACCCCTGCCGATGCACTAGATTGACCCCAGCTTAACCCCTGTGATGTGGTGTATAGCGAGCGTCTTACCCAGCATCTTACTGAGCACGGCGTTATGCAGATCTGGGTTCTGGAGGGCCAGACGTTTGCGCTCATCTTTAGCCCACACCATGAAGGCATTCATCGGCCTCCTGATCCTCGACTCCCCCCCTGATTTCCCCTCACCAGAGCCCAGGGTCAGAGCTCCAGCACGGGTTGAGTCCGGGCTTCTCGTCCTGGCCTCTGCTTCGGCCCCTCCGGTTCGGGACCCTGTCTGTGTTCCAGAGCCAGGCAACGGTGCCAGCTCTGTGGTCCGGCTGCGGTCAAAACCATGTCCCCGGTCAGGGCCCGGAGTGCTGGAAGAGGCACCCCATGTCCCACGCTCCGCAACCAGGCTAAGCTGAGAACTGGCCTCTTGACAGCAACTAGACTCAGATATATTCATTCCAGCAAGACCACCACGGTTAAAGCACACTGTTGTCTTTGGAATGAAGCAACACCAGGACGTCTCTATGCTACTTTAAGCTACTTTAAATACAGACTGACCAGTAACCCAAATGAAAGGAATCATAAAAAGAAGTAAAAAGAGCTAGAAAAGGCTGCACTCTTTGTTTTCGGATGTTTCAGAAGTATAAAATCCCACAGATGTTAATGTTTTGTAACTCCAGACGGTATATATAGTTCTTGTGCTGAGTTTGAAAGTTGTAGTGAGTTTTGATGAACCCATGGTGTAAATATATACGTGGCCTGAGCCAATCAGAGCGTCGGCCCGGACAGAAGAGGCGGGAGGGGTAGCCAGTGGGAGTTCTCCTGCCCCTCTTTACAGCCTCCACAGACAGAGAGATGTAATCTGAGAGGGCCATTGTTTTAGGCCTGCTGTACACACACTCATATAGGGCACATATACTAAATCATAACACACACTTGTGCACACACAGGAACCCTATTTGTACTGGGGGCTGGGACCACAAAGAAAGCTGTGCACTTGAGTGTTAACAACTTGTAACAATGAGCGCAAATGCAAAGACATGGCAATCAACACGAAGTGAAGAAAACACATTAACCTAACACACATACTAATGTAACATAACCGTTTTAGTCCTGAATATAAAGCTAAGCCTGCTCTCTGTTTCTTGGTAGTATAAAATAACCATACTTAAAGTGATTTATAGACAGTTTTCACAGCTAAATATTTGTGGTCAACCCATAATTTATTTAAAAATACATTGTAAAAAGTGAAAACATGCAGTTTTTACCCTGAAAAATTAGTTTTATCGTATGTGACCCTTAAAAATTACATTGTGTAACTCAATATAGTCAGGCTGATTTAGTCATATGAAATATTATATTTGACTTGGATAAAACCAGATAATTTAAAAGCATATTTTTTTAGGTAATGTGCTAGTGTTTTTTTTTTTTTTACAGTGCAGATTATTTGTATAGGGGTGAGAAGTGTTAAGGCTGTTTAATTAAAATTGTGGACATGAAAAGTTCACAAATCTACAGCAAAAAAAATTGCTAATACTTCAGCTTATATATTTCTATACATTTCATATCCTGTACTTTTGATTTTTTTAAATGTTGATTTTATTTATTTTTATCTTAAATGTATTTTTTCTTTGTATATATATCAGGTTGTACTTTCAGAGATTTTATTCCATTCCAATTCTTTTTGTTGACTAAAATATTATACCCTTTTTATGATTTAATTTAAAATACTCAGAAATAAATAAATAAATAAATATCACGCTTAGTGTGAGCTGGCAATCTTCCTGTCTGGGCTTGTTTGCAAACAAAGTATTTTATTGCTCACCTAAACATTATTTTTATAGTCTAATGAGCTGAAATCATGGCCGTGCTCTGGGTGACAGCGACATTTATTACATGGCTGTTAGTGAAAAATGCAGCATAGGAGGAGGCGAGTCATTAAACAGCTGCGATTACAAGGAACTTCACAATTCACAATGAGCTTCATTAAATTAATGCGAGTAAAATGGAAAATATTAAAATAGTTATGTTTGCCAGTGAAGTGAAGTAGAGTAGACCGATCTCCATCACTCTTGTTATAAACATAGAAGAATGAGATGGGTTGTCGGCCCGCCTTTCTACTTTGAGAAGGGTCACGGGTCAACAACAGTTGAACACAATCGTTTAACCTCATCTAACTCAAGAGGATGTGAAAGTTAAAGACCAGCACTCTTAACTTCACAAACTGATTGTGAAAAACTCTATCCATATGTTTAACACTCTAGGTACACTAGTGCATGTGTATGAAATGTAAAGTTGGTTTTTGATTTACCTCATAAAAATGTGAAGGAACCACATTTATACATTCTCAAACATCCATGTGAAAACCACAAATTAGTCCTGTGGTTACTTGTCTCCACACCTATGCAATTCATCCAGTCTTAAGACGGCTGCATCCAGCCAATTTCTCCCCCCATTGAGCACTACATCAATATTCTCGACTCTATGAATAAATGCATGGCGAGGCATGAGAGTTCAGGCCGCACAGAATCGCACTGAGAGGGAGATGGAGTTCTATGTGTATGTGAAGTGGATTTAGCTCCATTAGTACAGTAGGCAGCTCAGGAGCAGGCCACAAAAGGCCATGAGAGGCGTTTTATTGTTTAATCTATGCAGACTTGTCATCGTTTTCTGAAATATAATGGTGCTGGCATTTGTCTTTGGGAAAATGAGAGAGCTATTATGCAGAGAGTGTGATGGGTGTAAAAAGGGAAATGTGCAGCTGTTACCTTTACAACTTTTTTCTGCCCAACCTCTGCCTAAAACGTAAATTTTTAGAACACTGAGCATAACAGGCAAATTATGTCCATCAAACACATATTTGCATAGAAAAACAATGGAAAAAACTGCGCAGTGGAATGCAAAAATGAAAAAAAGAATTTTAAAACTGGCATGAAATGATGAAATCGATGTACATCTATGATTCACGTCTATTTTCTAAATGCATGTTATCGATCTTATTGTGAACAATTCATCCCCCAAATAATAATAATTCAACAACTGAACCAACTGCCCAACATTTTTTTTTCTTTTTTAATAATCTTTTACACTCAGATATACATCACAAAACAGAAGAAATCTGCTACTTCCATGACATCTCAATTTTAAAGGGTTGTGAAGAAAATGTTTTAATATAGACTAATTTACATTATTATGATTAAATATAATAAATGTTATTTTTAGCTGAAAAAAACATGTATAATACTTACCAGAAAATTGTTATTTTGATTTGTTTAAAAAAAGACATTTTAACAAGGGTATTTTAACAGGAATCTTCTTGTGTTGTGTGTCCTTGAGTATGGTATAACAAACCAAAATGGATATATATATAATTATATATATTAGATTTTTATATATACAGTGGGTACGGAAAAGTATTCAGACCCCCTTAATTTTTTCAGTTTGTTATATTGCTGCCATTTGCTAAATCATTTAAGTTAATTTTTTTTCCTCATAAATTTCCCTCCAGATTTATTTATTAAAAAAGGAAAAACTGAAATATCACATTTACATAAGTATTCACCCTTTGCTGTGAACTCATATATTAACTCAGGTGCTGTCAATTTCTTCTGATCATCCTTGAGATTGTTCTACACCTTCATTTGAGTCCAACGTTGTTTGATTATACTGATTGGACTTGATTAGGAAAGCCACACACCTGTCTATATAAGACCTTACAGCTCACAGTGCATGTCAGAGCAAATGAGAATCATGAGGTCAAAGGAACTGCCTGAAGAGCTCTCAGAGACAGAATTGTGGAAAGGCACAGGTCTGGCCAAGGTTACAAAAAACTTTCTGTTGCACTTAAGGTTCCTAAGAGCACAATGGCCTCCATAATCCTTAAATGGAAGACGTTGGGACGACCAGAACCCTTCCTAGATCTGGCCTTCCGGCCAAACTGAGCTATTGGGGAGAAGAGCCTTGGTGAGAGAGGTAAAGAAAAACCCAAAGATCACTGTGGCTGAGCTCCAGAGATGCAGTCGGGAGATGGGAGAAAGTTGTAGAAAGTCAATCATCACTGCAGCCCACCAGATTCTCTGGTCTGATGAGACCAAGATAGAACTTTTTGGCCTTAATTCTAAGCGGTATGTGTGGAGAAAACCAGGCACTGCTCATCACCTGTCCAAAACAGTCCAAACAGTGAAGCATGGTGGTGGCAGCATCATGCTGTGGGGGTTTTTTCAGCTGCAGGGACAGGACGACTGGTGCAATCGAGGGAAAGATGAATGCGGCCAAGGACAGGGATATCCTGGACGAAAACCTTCTCCAGAGTGCTAGGACCTCAGACTGGGCCGAAGGTTTATTTCCAACAAGACAATGACCCTAAGCAAACAGCTAAAATAACGAAGGAGTGGCTTCACAACAACTCTGTGACTGTTCTTGAATGGCCCAGCCAGAGCCCTGACTTAAACCCAATTGACCATCTCTGGAGAGACCTAAAAATGGCTGACCACCAAAGTTTACCATCCAACCTGACAGAACTGGAGAGATCTGCAAGGAGGAATGGCAGAGGATCCCCAAAATCCAGGTGTGAAAAACTTGTTGCATTTTCCCAAAAAGACTCATGGCTGTATTAGATCAAAAGGGTGCGTCTACTAAATACTGAGCAAAGGGGTCTGAACTCCGAATTAGGACCATGTGATATTTCAGTTTTCTTTTTTAAATAAAGCTGCAAAAATGTCAACAATTCTGGGTTTTTCTGTCAATATGGGGTGCTGTTTGTACATTAATGAGGAAAAAAAAAAATTACTTAAATGATTTTAGCAAATGGCCGCAATATAACAAAGAGTGAAAAATTTACGGGGGTCTGAATACTTTCCGTACCCACTGTATATATTATATATACATATATATATATATATATAAATATATCTAATATATACTAATATATATAAAATTATGATACATAACTTTTTCAAAAAATATTTTTACAGTTATCTTTTTTAAGGAAGTTTGTTTTTTTCAGTAATGAGGGGGAAGTTGAGGTTATGGTTTTAGTTTCGTAACTTATAATAACCCTAACCTTCATAAAATTGCAAGATTTAAACTTTATATTCCCACTGCCTGTAAGATTTGGCATGGCGTGTTTGTGACATAACTTAAATGTAAATAAATACACACTCACTGTCACAATGTGAGGTAATACATGCACGATGAAGAATAACAATCTTTAATAATCAACAAGGTGATAAGCCACAAACAGAGAGCAGCTACAACACATCTACATACTGACGACACCGGACAACAAGAGCGACACAGAACTGAACTTAAATACACATGACCATAGTGATGAAATCAAATGAACAACCATGACAACCAACAAGGAGCGGGAAACACAAACTGTCCATGGTGGTGTGACACTCACACATACATGCTTCTGCTGCGTCAGTAATTTACTGGCAAATATTGCGTGGGCCGTGTGGACGGGAAGGTCTCTCCCTCTCTTAGATGGTGAAAGTTGGCTACGTGACAGTGGTCTTCGCCTGGCTGTCTGCTCCCCGTCACACCCGCACATCGACACCGGAGCATTTCAAAGATACTCAGTATCAGCACTCGACTACTAGATACGCACATCCCTGCCCGGTGCTGCCTCCCCCCTCCCCTACCCTGCACTCTCGCTCTCTCACTGCTACGACGCTGTGTTACAGAGCGCCGGTCTTCTCCTTAGTTTCCATGTTCTCACCCACGCTTCCACTCATCAGACCTACGCGAATCGCCACCGCGCCACCTCCCCAGACCAGGAAGCCCAGGGCCCCCCCCCCCTTTGGAGAACAGTAGCAATGCGAGCAGTCGCCTCAGCACAGAGCAACCCGGATGAAAGTGTCTATCGAGAGACTAAGACGGAACAACGCACGGATCATACATCAGCTACGGAAGACATATGGACTTTATGTGACAAACCTGACAAGACCACGATACAGTCTAGCAGGGACCACGCGTAGATAACGCTACTGTCGCACGCAGTGGTCCTGCATTGTGTGTGTGTGCGAACTCCACATCGCTGACCCCTCGGGTGCTCTAGTGGAGGTGCCCGGTTTGGCGTGGCAGATCGCTGGTCTCCTGCCCGCCGCGAGCAACAGCACTCGCACTTCACTGCTGTCTCTGTGTCTATGTGAAAGAATGAGAGACGGGCACCACACCTACACCACAGCGGAAATTTGGCCAAGACTCCAGACTGAGCGGCTAGAGAAGGAGAACGTCACAACACTCTCTCATCTTTTATTCCTCTATTTATTGTACGGGGGGAGGACACACACAGACACAATACCACACACACACAGGCATTTCGATGAACAAAGACTCTATTAATGAGTGTGTGTGCTTTGATTATTGATGAATATGTTGAAGTCGCTCCAGATGAGTGTATTTATGAGTGTGTGTGTTGGAGGTAAAGGTTTTGTGAAATATTCATGCGCTGTTCTATTTTCTGCTGCTTGATGAAGGGAAGTTTGTGCTGATGGATTGAAGCAACTATGTTTGGGAATCCCCCATGTTAACAATATTCTCACACACACTGAAAACAATTGATAGCCATACAATAACACATCCACATACATGCAGATTTTCATTAACATTTGAAGAACCCGAACCGTCCATGGATAACTGGTTGTATTGTCAAATTATGTGGATATTGGTTAGTAGATGACGTGGGGAGGCCGATTGATTCTTTTTTTTTTTTGGAGTTGTGATGGACTAGCAGTCGACTCTAGCGCACATCGGCTGTGCCTTTTTTCAAAGCTAAGGTGTGGCCGTAATAAGAGTTCTTTTGCTCACCTCCCAGACCACTAAAACCGCACTCACACAGCATAGCATACTACTTGTACCTACAGCCAATTTGCATGTTTATACTCTTGTTTCATTTTATATTTGTGTATAAGACTCAGTGCTTTATTGATTGAGAAATTTAGGGAACTGGTATGTTGTGTATTGTCCTTACAAAGCTATCTTTCATCCTGGACATGAGCTATATAAGTCTGCCTGTGAGTACACTCCAGCGGCATACACCCCACAACGGTGTGTCCGTCTTTATTCAGGATCTGCCCAAGCCCCAAATGGGATTATTTTTCACCCCGAACAGAGCGGGCGCTGAGTCCGGTTCTACACCCCCTCGTATATATGCAGTGACTTCATCCCCTGTCGAACGAGCAGGTCATTCTTGTGTTATGTAAACTACTATGTCTATGCCAGATCGTATCATTTCTCCACCTTGTCTCCTGTACTGTTGTTCCTGTTTCTTAGGTGCGATTCTGCTGGACACAGTGGTTTAGCTGCGGTGACAAGCAAGTCGTTTTGTCGTGCATTTTATATGTGACTACATGCTGTGACCCGCTTGCAGTCTGAGAGTTTTAGACCCACCCAAGGGGACCTCGTATATTGAGAACTGGGTCATAGGAGGTACAATCTGTTAGAGACAGTTAAATTTAGTTTGGTTTTAATGGATGTGAAGTAAATAGTCTCTCCTCTGCTATACGATCACGGACATTATTTTGTCCGGCAAATATAGACTGGTTTCTACCATGACTCTTACTCAAAAAACCAGAAAACTGTAATTTCAATTCACAATCGAAGTGTATGAATTCGACACTGCGACAGGCAACTGCAATTTGTGCTTGCAATCGAGCATCACATCCCCCATTGATTAACGCACCTGCTGTGCACGCACCCACGACACGCACTTTTAGCTATCAGTGTAAACAGGGTTGTTAATAGCCAAGATGTGTTTTAAGAGGGGTTGGGGGAAGATGCTGAAATTAAGGGATTTGAAATGTCATCCGAAGAATCCCTTACTGAATAGTATTAATTAAAGACAATACTAAATTAATTTACTTAAGGAACAATTTACAGTACATAATTTTTACATTGTTCACAAAAAATTGGTAAAATAAATTCTTTGAACGTTCGATCCTAAAGGGAAAACGTCTTACAAACAGCTAGTCACTATTTACACACTATATTAAGAAGCCTCAACTGTTTTAAGCATTTATAAGAAGAAGAACATTTTCAAAGCAGCAAATCAGAATATAGAATGATTTCTGAAAGACATGTGGCAACTGAAGACGAGTAATGATGATGGAATTCAGGTTTGGAATAAGGAATAAATACATTTTAAAATATATTAAAAATAGAAAAATTTATTTAAATTGTAATATTATTTTTAATAATATGTTTTACTGTATTTTTGATCAAATAATAAAAGCAGTCTTGGTGAGCAGAAGAAACTTCTTTCAAAAAACATTTTAAAAAATCTTAACGACCCCAAACTTTTGAATGCCATTGTATATACTAAATTAGGTTCATGACACTTTTCCCCCTAGACTGTTGCAGGTGGTTTTAGGGGGCGGGACGTTATGATTTTAGAGTGTATCTGATTGGGAAAAACTCTGTTGTGCAGGATGAGTCACTGCATCTTTTTTTTTTTTTGAGGAGAAAAACTGTTTTCCACTAAAGTGATTTTGTCAACTTTTAGGAGCATACCAGCATATGCAGATGGCATCAATAAACACTGATTAAAAGCTATTTTTAACGTTGCTGCAGACATCACATCACATTTCTCTTTCAGTCCGTCTTCCATATCACATTCCTGTCTGATGATCCCATCTGAGTAATCTGAGGACAAAACTGCTGGAGCACTGGGTTAGGAAGTGACTAAATTAAGCCTTGTCTGTCAATCTCTCGCTCGTTCCCTTATGTTTAATAATCCCATACGAGTGTCTAACTGAGTTTTGAGGTGTGCCGGAGCGTAGGTCACTTTCCCAGGGTACACCTCTTCTATCTGCAGCCTGCAGCCACACTCCATCTCCCCGTTACCTTCCTCTGGCCCTCTGACCGGTCATGTTATGATAGTGACTTGGCTTTAGACAGAGGAAGTGAGAGCTATTTATTTAAATAAATCTTTTTTTTCTGAAGGAACAGAATGAGGAATCAAAGTCATGTCACACAGATAAACAATGCTAAGCTAGCGAGGTTGATTCGCGCCTGGGTTTGGCTCTAAGAAGATCCACTCGCTGACAGTGCAGTTGCGGTGCGGGAACAGGCAGACGGAAGTGCAGTGTATTCAGCACTGTGGCTGTGTCACAGAGACAGAGAGGATGGAAACGGTTTTGGGAGGCAAAACCACAGACGTTATATGTGTGTGTGATTAGAACCCTGAACTGTGGGCTAAAACCGCACTAAATGACAAACTGTAAGAGCCGTTATAAGGGTGAGGAACTACTAAGTTGCAGTATCAGGTCGACCTGGTGGAGGAAAAAACGTGCTAAATCGCAACAGAAGAACTCAAATCTGTGTTGTGCAAGATGAGTCATCCATATTTGTGCTGTTTTTTCCTGGAGAAAAAAGCATATTTAATGCATTTAAAATGCATATACCAAACCTGATCTCATGAGATAAAGTAACTATTTTACGAGATGACGATTTCATATGAATTCCTGAGAATTTATTTTGCAGCTACTACAGTATGTTGCAATATCAGGTCAACCTGGTGGAAGAAAGAACATGCTAAATGGGTTAATTCAACCATTTAAGACTAGACATTTCAAGGAATCACATGAATGATAAGGTTCATGTGACTTTGAACAAACTGTGATCCTACCAATATTTGGTTAGTGATATAGCTGGCAATAATATTTATAAGCATTTACTTTATATATTTTGTCACAGGATGTCAGACATGCATGGTGTTCTATAAATATCACAATGCAACAATATAAATGGTAAAATGCAGAAAACACATGTATTTTGTCATATGCATTTTTAATCATCCTTTCTTTCTTTATTCATTTAACACAACCCCCAATGGTCTTCTACTTCTTATTGTTATTATTTATAGCAAAATACTTTTTATTTTCATGACTAATATTTGTTTTTAAAAACAAGTAACATTAAGGTAGTGTTTAAATGCAAAATCTTTTGAATAAAAACACTGTAAAATATGGCACTGCGCATTTGTTACTTTAAAGATCTCCTATTTCTGACTTTAGTAGGTGTAACCTAACGTTATTCTCTAGTTAGCCTATAGCAACATAGATGTTGCTATATCATCCACTCTGCCTCATCTTGAAATCAGTGGAAGGTTTGGGGGGTTTTATGTGAACCACATCTTGTTAACCACAAACTTGCAATTAGTATCATAATACTGTTTTATATATGCACTAAGAATGTGAACCACACCTTTAAAAACTTGACAGCTCTTCCTCTCATATGACACTGTCTAAACCTACCAATCATTATTTCAAAGTGAGTATTACTATTAAAACAAGTCTGACAGGCTACAGTAAAGTTCAAGTGGGTTTAATGAACTAACGGTCAACCCTGGAAGGTTAATTCTCCTGATATTTTTTTAGCGTTTTATCTCAGTATGCTAGTTAAGTAATGGCTGAAATATGAACAATATATTGATTTTTGGATAAAAGAAGAGGGTGGCACAATTTATGATGCAGTCTCACGATAAGACGCGGCTTTGGGAGGAATCTTGCAAAGTTTCACGTATTCCTGCGCTACACAACAAATAGATCTGGGACTGTTTTGTCTGCTGTGTTTTTCTGTCTTTCATTTCAAATTTAATGCTGTAAACTTTTAAATGCAAACTTTTGTATATTTCCAGAACCAATCTCTCTTTGCCATCTATATGCTCGGGAGAGCAAAAAAAAAAAAACGAGGGAGGCTTGTTTAATTCAATAAGACGAGCTGGTGTGCAGATAACCAGCCTGCTTTTGTAATTCCACTGTGGGAGTGTAAATCAGATGTGGTGATTTCTTAGGTCAGTGCTATCAGCGCTGGACACACAGGGACTTGGCCCAAACTCATGAGCGCAGCGATCACAGATTGCAACAAAACGGAGCACCACAGGATGTCAGCTGACCTTCTATCAGCAAAAGAGTTTGCATGGTCCGACATGACCATAGGTCAACGGCGGGCTCACCTAAACAACACAGGAGGGAGGGACAGAGATTTGGTTCAACTTTGCCACTGTTTTTGGACTTTGTTATGAGTCCAGATTTTGGTAACACTCTTCAGTGTGCTATACATATTCTAATGTAAATAAGGTGGTAACAACCGCAATACAAGTAAAACAGTGTTACAGGTAATGTGTGACCGTACATAAAACATTGGAGGGAAAGGAAAAAGATTGCTGCACTTCACCACTGTTTGCTTCTAGATTCATTTTGGTAACACTCTCCTATACACATACATATTACATGAAATCAATTACAACAGCAATAATATATTATAATATTATTAATATATATTATAGATATTTTTTGTTTTTTTTACAAATGTAAACAAAAGTGTTACAGCAATGATGTTACATGAATGGAAAAAAGTTATGTTACTTTTATTTATACTGAGTTACCTAAATTATATATTTTCCCCTAACTTTTCTGTTTACTTTATTTCCTGACAAACAATAAATGGCTACCTTTGTCATAACGTGGTCACAAAAAATAGACAAACATATTGATATTCAGAGTCTTATTTTGTGTTACTTTATTTACACCTAGTTACCTAAATTTTAACTTTTTTATTTATGCACTTTATTTACTGATAAACATTAAATACATGAACTAAATTAAATACCTCCTTTTCTTTTAATATGGTCACAAAATAATTTGACAAGTTCAATGTTTATTCAACGTCATATTTTGTGTTACTTTAAACACTTTTTGCTCAGACTGTGTGTACTTTATTTACTGAGAATCACTAAATACCTCAACTAATTTAAATACCTTCTTTTCTCATAATGTGGTCACAAACGAAATAGACAAGCATAAGTCATATTTAAAGGCATGTTTTGTGTTACTTTATTTACACTGAGTTACCTAAACAGGGGAGGCTAACAGGGGAGGTCTACGGACTCATGAAGACGCGGAACGCTGCCTTCAGAACTGGAGATGACAGCAAGGGCCAACCTTTCCCGCGTCATCAGGAAGGCAAAAAGTCAGCACTCCAGGAGGATAGCCCATCATTTCAGAGACAGTCGGAGCCTGTGGCAGGAGATACAGACCATTACGGACTACAAGCCCCACCACGCACCTGTGACAGCACCATCTCTCTGCTGAACGAGCTGAACGTCTTCTTCGCTCGCTTTGAGGCACAAAACAGCACCACTGCACAGAAGACTCCACCTCCTCCCGGTGACCAGGTGATGACGCTGTCCCCGGACAGCGTGAGGAGATCCCTCAGCAGGATCAACGCACGCAAAGCTCCGGGTCCTGACAAAATTCCTGGGTGTGTACTGAGAGACTGTGCAATGGAACTCACCGATGTCTTCACAGACATTTTCAAAATCTCGCTAAGTCAGGCTGTTGTCCCCAAATGCTTCAAAGCTACCACCATCATTCCAATCCCAAAAAAGCCGTCTCCATCCTGCTTCAATGACTACCGTCCAATTGCACTTACCCCCATCCTCATGAAGTGCTTTGAACGGCTAGTCACGCACCACATCAAGTCTGTCCTCCCCTCCTCCCTGGACCCCTTCCAGTTTGCAAATCGGTCCAACCGCTAGACCGATCATGCCATCGCCATTACCCTCCACTCAGCACTCACACACCAGGACAAAAAAGACTCATACGTCAGAACGCTGTTCATAGATTTCAGTTCGGCATTCAACACAATCATCCCCCAACAGCTCATTCACAAACTGGTCCAACTGGGGCTCAACACTTCGCTGTGCAACCGGCTGTTGGACTTCCTGACTGGAAGACCTCAGGCAGTTCAGGTCGGCAGCAACACATCCAGCACCATAACACTGAACACTGGGGCCCCCCAAGGAAGTGTGCTGAGCCCCCTCCTCTTCACTCCGCTGACCCACGACTGCACACCGTCACACAACTCCAACCTCCTTAGTAAGTTTGCGGATGACACGACTGTAGTGGGTCTAATTAGCAACAGAAATGAGACAAACTACAGGAGCGAGGTGAGCAGCCTGGCCGGGTGGTGCAGTGACAACAATCTCTCTCGGAATGTGGAGAAGACTGTTTGGAAGGAGAAGGAGATTTTAAAGCATAACAGAATACAAGGAAAAAATCGTTATATTAGACAGTGTAATTTAATAAGAGACGATTGAATAGCACACTTAACAATGCAGGTAGGCTACCGTTAGCTTACCCTTCGTGAAATAAGATTTGCTAACCTAACTAAGAAACACTGTTTACCAACGTAGCTGTATTTAAGCTATAAGCAAATGATTTCAGAAAGAAAAAATAGCCACGTACCTTTTTTGATACTTGTCGCTGTCAAGATGCTCGCAGCTCGCGATTTTTCGGGGTTGTGGCTAAAACTAGGGGGTGTGTTTCAGGCGCCCAAATGAGCTCTTCTGATTGGCTGAAATTATCTGCTCTCTGAACAGTGCGCGCCGTTTCCTCTACAGATGCACAAATCACTTTTGCACCATTTATCACACAGATAGGAGGTGCATAAGGGAGAGAGCGTGAAACTTGGCATTTGCAAGCGGAAAAAACAGTGTTGGAGACTCGTAGCAGCAGATTCACGCCGTTGTAGTTAAGCACTTGTGTTTGTGCTAGAAAAAGCATCCAAGAAAAAAATATATATGTAAGAAAACATTCTACAAGCGTGCAAATCTAATTGCAAGAATTCACAAACTGATTTGCGGATGTACAAAATTCGTCTGCGACTTCACATTTTTGATGCAGGTGTGCGAATGTGTTTTTCACCATATTCACTGCAGCAATAGTAGCAAAACTTGTGAGCGTACGAGTTTCTTGATTTGTGATTCGTAGTCTAGGATTTGTGCACCTGCAGTGAAGTATTCAAGAACGTGTAACTGTTGTGTTGTTTTTGTGGGAGAGAAAAAAATATCTACATGTTTGCAACTTTTGTCTGTGACTTCAAATTTATTGATACACATGTGTGGCTATTCTCTACAACTACAAATTCCGCTGTCACGGTCACTCAGTTGTTTTGCACCAAAAATACCTTCATACTCCCACTCCCCCCTCCCAAATACACACACACACACTGTCACTTTAATCATTCTGAAATAAGCTCTTTTGAACTACAAATGGAATATTTTTTTTTTTTTTTTGCACTACAACACTAATCTGCACTGTTGTTACTTTACTTATCTTCCATATGCCATATGCCTTGTGCTTTATATATTTTTACATTTTACCTTATTTGTATAGTTGTTTTTTGTATTTTGTATTTAATCTGTATTTCTGTTATCTGTATGAACACAAGGGTCTGATAGTAACGCATTTTCAATTCTCTGTGTGTATGTACTGTACATGTGGAAGAATTGACAATAAAGCAGACTTGACTTGACTTGACTTGACTAAAAAAAAATCAACCTAGGCTCACTGAAAATGGTGACGTTTCCACAACACCGATTTTACATACTTTACTTTTTGCAGCAGTTTCAATACATGACCATGGCCAGATTTTTATTACGTTGGTACAGACATGTATTGCTTCAGTCAGGTATATATTGCAGCAGTTCAGGACTCAAATGTTTGGGGAGTATCGCTAAAAGGTTAAAGCTCTATCATGTTGGAAAATAACTTTCACCCTACACCAAACCAAACCAACCCTAAAAATCCCGGGGACAGTGTTAACGAAAGCAAAAGTGATATAAAAATGCATTCGTTGATGCAACTGTGCTATTTTTTACCTACTTGGTAAAATGTGTTTGAGCTGTTTTGTCGAACCATAGTTTCATAGTATTAGCACCGGAGCACTTCACCTCACAAATTTTTGCACAAGTCGGCACTGTTTTGCAGAGCTACCGAGCAAACCTACTGCATTAGAAAACCCATACATATGAAGCTGTATAGGTGATGCTAATGTTCAAAAGTATCAGTTTTCAAATCTGAAAACAGCATGAGCGACATCATGAGCCCACCGCAAGCAGCGAGAGGTACTCCGGTCATCGCTAACTCCCATCAGCCCCTCAGTACCACCTCAGCCTCCCCTCAGTGGTGTGAATACACCTTTGGATTGCTGGGAGCCATCTCCTCCTGGGCATGAGAAGCCTGTGGCTCCGCCTCCGGCCTAAGAGCGCTCCGTTCAACATCGAATCGTCACCCTGGCTCCTGTGCCTGCACTCTTTCCTCCCTCGACTCCAGCAGTGACCATCAGGCATTCGACCGTCGGCTCCACCTGGGTCGGACATCACACCACCTTCACCACGGACCTGTGAGCGGTCCTCTCTCCGGCCCTCCTCCCCTAAGGCTCTGGCTAGCTCTGCCCTCCCTCAGGCTCCGCCTCCGCACTTGGTTGCTCCAGCTCCACGTTTGCCCTCCAGATCCCTGCTTCCACCTCGGTGGGTTGTTGTAGGGGTGGGCGATATACTGGTAGACATGATTAACCAGTAGAAATGTATCAACCGGTAGAGATTTTGGACTATCGTCTCTAACCAGAGCAGTTGTGGCCTAATGGTTAGAGAGTCAGACTTTTAACCTGAAGGTTGCAGGTTTGAGTCTCAAGTCCAGCAGGAGTTGTCGGTGGGGGGAATGAATAACCAGCACTCTCCTCCACCCTCAAAACCACGACTGAGGTGAGACCCTTGAGCAAGTCACCGAACCCCTAACTGCTCCCCGGGCACCGCAGAAAAAATGGCTGCCCACTACTCCAGGTGTGTGTTCACTGCTGTGTGTGTGCACTTGGATGGGATAAATGCAGAGCACAAATTCCAAGTATGGGTCACCATACTTGGCCACACATCACATCACTTCACTCACTCACTATCGCGATTACATGCTCACGTGATGTTGCTGTGCTACGTGGTCACAAAAACGTATCGTTTGCACATGTTTTTAAGCATTACTGTTTAAAAACAAGTGATTTAAAGCCATTGAAACTCAATCGGCAGCAAAAGAGAATTCTTTCCACAATACGCGCATGTGAAGAAGGTACTCACAGAGCGTGGGAGCATTGAACAGTTATTTTTGCCACATTATAGGCCTTGAATGGTTAAATACACACATGCATGTGTCAGAATGCCCACCTTTGCAAGTATCTCATAAAACACATTAATTTAGGTCTTAAGTGAAAGCAAACAGCTAAGAAAACACATGTGTAACAGTATATTGGATCCGGGCAGCTCTTAAAGTGACAGCAGACTAATATTCCTGCTGTCTGTCATTCATGCTAATCAAACAACAAAAGAGAACATCTCTAACTGCTCTTTAATAAATCGATTTTGTCACTTTAATAAGAATAAATAAATATTTAATTTACACAGTGAAGAATATGCAGTGTTTAAACATATGATACGTAGGAGCATTTAGTATTTGTTCTACTATATTTGTTTGCCCTATTGCTTGTAATTAGTTTCTTATTCTTTTTTTAAACGTTGATGATATTTGTCTTAAGTGTAGATTTTTTTTTTTTTTTTTTTAGGCTAGTATTAGTTTTTTTGTGATATTGACACTGGTAACAAGAATTATGAACGTTTGGTCATAACGAGCCCACTGTCCTGCAAAGTTTCGCTACAAAAATAATCAAACACCTGAACAAGCTAATCAATGTCTTAAGGATTACTAAGGCTATAGGCAGGTGCATTTTTTTTCCCCAGGGTTAAAATCTGCAGGACTGCGTCTCTCTCGGACCAAACTTGCCTAGCCCTGGTTTGAGCTTTGCTTCAGTTTGCACATTTTCTCTGTTGTGCTGGTTGTCATGGTTGTTGATTTGATTTTGTTATTCAGTTCAGTGGCCTGTAGCACGAAGCGAGATGAACAAAATCAAGAGTTTCGGAGTAAGTAAGTTTAGAGTTGACAAAACCAAACAAATCCAACCTGGTTTAGATCAGGTTCAGCGGGCTCACAAAGCTTGATATAAAAGTTCTCAGTCAACTCAGAGTTTGATCCAGAGTTTGTGATTAACTCCGGAGTGCGTGCACCTGAAAGTGTGACACGTGCAGCAAACAGTCAATCACACGGAACATGTGGAGAGCGACAACAAAGTGTCAGTTTGATTTACTTCTCACGCAATTCACTTTTTTGCTGAAGACTAAGAGATGTCGTTATTAAAAATGTAATAAATTCAAATGCATTTACAAGGCAGGAATAAACAATTCTGCTGCAGCAAAAGTTTGAGAAGGCAGCAGAAAGAAAATATATGACTATGCAAATAATTTATTTAATAGTTTCACACCAGGGCTCAAAAGGGAAAACAAATGTAGTCATTTTAAAAGTTGGAGCTATTAAAGCTTATATCCAGTATAATATAATATAGATATATATAATATATCTATATATATATATATATCATATATCTATATATATACCACTATATTAAATAATTTAAATGCAAGGCTTAAAATGAATTGCCACTTCATATAATAATTATATGAATATATTATATGAGTTATAAACAATTATAATTGATATAATATCTATGATATAATATATATCTATATATATATATATATATATATATATAGATATTATATCTATAAGATATTATACTATATATATTATAAATAGCCACAAAAGTCTGGCAAATTGTTCTCTAAAATAATGACTCTAAAGTGCTTTTAAAGGGGTCATATGATCGCTGCTAAAAAAAGGAACATTATTTTTTGTGTAATGAAATGTGTTTATGTGGTTAAAGTTAAAAAAACACATTCTTTTCCACAAACTGTACATTATTGTTTCTCCTCTATGCCCTGCTTATTTGAAATGCGTTGATTTTTAAAAAGCTCATCGTTCTGAAAAGCGAAGTGCGTTGTGATTGGCCGAATACCTCAAGCGTGTGACGGAAATGTTACGCCCCTCACATACTGTTGATGCCGTGTCCCAGCCGGAGCGACGAGACAAAACATTAAAACAAACGAGGCATTTGTTGCATCCATTGGGAACATAATTACGGATTATAATGACTTATTTTTCTAAACGTTGTGTTGCATCGCGCCGCGTTAACATAAAACCATATCTGCATTTGTGGTCGGAGTATTGACAAACAACAAGTGCTACTCTACTGTCCAATACTCGCGTTTGAATCATCAGTGGCAAATCCTTTAAATGAAAACGTAGTTACAGTCTGTGAGTCAGAACAACCGCCATTGTAGTCTACTTTACCAGGATCAAGAAACAGTCCTCCATAAAATATGCTGAACACATCTGAATATTTGGGTTAAAATGTTCTGTGACAGTGCTGTAAATACAACTTAACCAATGATTTGTAGTCGTGTCCCTCTTGGAAGACCAAACAATTAGTGTTTGCATTCAAACGAAACACAGTTGTTGAGAACAGGCTCGGCCGGCGGATTCGACGAAGGCGGAGGCAACCACATGTGACGACCCCCCGGGCTGGACTCCTCTTCGTCCACAGTGAAAGCCGATCCGGAGATCCACAGCACTAAGTTGATGTTTTTCCTCAGCGACCAGCATGGATCAGTTCTAGGCATGACGAAGCTGATATCGTCCTCTATTGGAAGGCCAAACAAAATAGTTTCGCTTTCACAAAGAAACACAGCGTCTTCACGACATGTGGCGGCAGCAACAACAATACTACAGTGAGAATATAAGTTACGCCTTTTTCTTTGCGTGAACATTTGGGCGGCGTTATGCAAATCTTCACCACATCGTGTTGTAGATGAGGGGGTGTTATTTTTGAACGAGAGTTTTAGTGTAGGCAGGTGAAGAATTATAAAGAATATCTTTTTGGATTTGATACTTTAGTCTTTGCAAATTTACAGATTTCTTTATGCACCAAGAGCTTGTAAACACTTCAAAGAGAAAGGAAAAATTAAAAATCGCATCATATGACCCCTTAAAACACAGAGAGATGGAGGAGTGGCTTTATTGCATCAGATATATGTCACTTTGCTCACTGCTGATTGGTCCAGTTTGGGTCTGCGGTCTCTAACTCAGAATAAAACCTGCTCCGGAGCAGGGTAGCCATGTTGCCATGTAGTGTAAGTTACCATGGTGACGAAACCCACTCAAAACCAACCCAATCTTCTTGAGCCTGAAAACTCAGAGTTTGCTCAAACTAAACACGAACTTACCTGGGTAAAAACTGAAACCGGCTTCATGCTACAGGCCACAGTTGTGTGACATGAAGAAATAAAACAGGAACAAAAAAGTATTGACACACTTGCACAACTCTGTTGCTGCCTGAAAAACTGCATCCACTGTTCCCTTAATGCTGAGTTATACCTTCTGCCTTCATCTTCGTGTGCGTGTACACCGTTCCTTGACAGTATGCATCTCTTCAGTATGCATGAACTTTTTTACAGCCTGTTTATCCCAAATGCAAACAAACATGCTACTTTCCACAAAATGTAACAATTTAATGCAATATGCTACTTTTAGTCTGAGTAACACGATACTATAACATTCCCCAGTACTGCCATCAAAATGTACTGTAAGTACAAGCAGGCCTAGCTTCACAAAATAATTACATATTTTGCACATTGTTTATTTGTATCATTCATTATTTGTATAAAATAAAATTTTGCTTCCTTTGTCATTTAAGATTCTTTACACCCGATACTGTGATAGTCAAAACTTCCTTGTGGACAGAGATATAGGATTTTGCATGGTGGGTCAGTTTTCTCTCAGACGACTGTGGGTTTTTCTGTTGGTGTTATTTTGAGTGCTGTTTATCTTCGGGAAGGGTGAGCTTTGATTTAAGTTCTAGACTTAATGATATTACATTCTGAAGTGAGACATACTAGACTCTGAGACTTCTAGATAATACTTTGTTAGACAATGTGGTGTCCATGCTATATAATTGTCAGTCCCCCAAAATGAGATAGTAGAGCTACATTTGGCTGCTGAAAACTTTTCATGTGATGTGGCGGCCATCTTCGAGGGGAGAGAGTCTCCAATGTTTATGTTTGCCACAAAACAAGGGGGAACTATTCTGTGGTTTGCACAGCTATTTGGAAAATGTTAAATACGTGAGGGAGGGGATTTCTCAACATTGTGAGTCTTCTCAACTTTCTCAACTGAGTGATGAATGTTGCTGAGGATTGGTTCCCTGCAAACTCCATCTTATGAGATAATGTTTGTTGTCTGTGCATTAAAGGAATAACTCACCCAGTACTGAATATTTAGTCATCATTTACTCATCCTTGTGTTGATTCAAACCTGTATGACTTTCTTATATGTAGCACCAAAATTGAATTTCAGACTAATGTTCTGGCTTTTCATTTTAATATAATGAAAGTGAACGAGGCCTGGGGCTGGCAAGCTCCAAAATTAAAGAAGAATCCATATGAACACAATTCATAAAATATAAAGTCTACTGTAGACATTTGATCGCTTTATGTGACGAACAGACCAAAATTAAGTTATTTTCAAAAATGTATTTATTTAAACCTCAAACTATGATGATTCGGAAATTTCAGCTGAGTTTTTGAGCAGAACTGATTCAAAAGAGTAATTCACTCGAAATTAGACATCACTTGATCACTCTGTGTGATAAACTAAAATAAGGTTGTTACCCACTAAAAGCTTGACTCATAACTCAGACTGAAAATTTTAAAGATTAAGAAAATTTCAGCCAATTATTTGAAAAGAACTAATTCAAAAGAGTCATTCTGAATCAGACGTCACTTAAAAATTTGATTTAAAACTCAAACCTACAACTTTGATGATGCAGACCAGTTAAGATTCTTTAAACCGAACTGATTCAAAAGAGTCATTCATTCAGAATCAGACATCACTTTATCGCTTTGAGTGACAAACAGACTAAAATTGTTACTCACTAAAAATCTGAATCAAAACTGACAGCTTTGATGATTCAGAAATGTTGAAATGAGAAACTGATTCAAAAGAGTCATCAATTGTTCTGATTCTAAAGAGCTGACAGAGAATACTGCAATTCTCCTTTTGTGGTCCACATGGCATATATGGTTTGAAACGACTTGAAGGTTGACAAATGATGCAAGTATATTCATTTTACACCTCTATATAGGATGGTGCAACTTTAAGTAACTATAGTTTCAAAATGTGTAGACATAATGTATGAGCATATTTTATGCGTGCGTGTGTATATACTTAGTGCAAATACCTTTGGTTTGGTAACGAACAAGCCACATGGCTCCAGAGGGGGTAAACAAAGCATCCCCTCAACAATTAGTTTTAAATATAGACTTTAACTGGCACAAATAACACTCATGCTGTCATGGAGCAGTGTTAACTCACTGAAACACGCTCATGAAATTAGGCTTTAAATATAGAGGGGGTACCATCACATACATAAAACTGCTGGTCACGCACTGTTTGGGGACTTTGCTGTGCCAGGCAATGGCTGGTTTGTTTGAACATGAGACCTCAGGGCAAATTATGTGCAAAGAGGCCACACACACACACACAGGAGTCCATGAAAGCACAGAGACACCACAAGCTGCTGAGTCAGCAGTTCAGCGCAGCAGGGGAAAACACACTCACGTAGTACAACTACAGTTACACTCACAAACAAAACGCACATGGCCACCACAGACAAGAGCAGAGACTGAAGCCGCTGTAGATGAGCATGTTCACAGAGGCCATTAGGCTGTGGGCATAGCCTCTGTCTGTGTGTTTATGTGTGAGCGAGGACCTGGCGCCTGGCATGACTGTTCTCTGGAGAGCAAGGCCGCTCTCGGCCCTGAGAGGGTGGTGGAGGAATGGGGCTGTTTCTGGGAATTGTGCTGACACTGGTATGGCTGTGAATGTGTGTGTGTTTGTGTGTGAGAGAGATAGAGAGAGAGAGAGATTG